>UXGD01002396.1:0-26354 GCA_900474315.1 Torymus auratus | reverse complement strand
CATACGATATTTTATACCACGAGCGCCGAAAAATCATACCAAAGTTGTGATTTTGAGGTTAGAGTGGTATAAAAACTATTTATATATACGCATGATAAGTCGTTTTACTTTGAGCACACACACACTTTTCCTGAGTACGCGCTTTTTTCATTCCGCGCTATCGTATTACGATACATTTTGTATTTTTATATACAAAGTTCGTAGCTATCCTCATTACCGTACCGCAAGTACTGTCTTCAGTAATCAAATTATTCTTGATTGATCGCATGCTCGAACTAGTTTTTTTCTCTCTCCGCGAACAATTTATATAAATATCCCTTTTTTCGTCGATCAGATATATAATTATAAAATTAAAAATAGATAATTTAGACCAGACTGTAGCTTTCTCCCAATCCAGAAATGCACACACACGCATCTGAGAACCCCTTTTATGCCGATTGTCGCTGAGGCGAATATTATAATTATAACTGCAAGACAATGACTCCGGGGGAGGTATTGAAAACGCCCTCGAACACACTGATCGCCGTAACCGTCGGATTATAAATAGGTGCTCGCACGCGTACACGCGTACGTGCTTTCGCGAATCTGCTTGTATAATATATTTGAGTGTGTTTTCGAGGGGTGGGTATCTGATGAGCGCACGAGATGAAAATATAGATCAAGAATATCTTTGTGCAGTGGATTTGTTTTATATATATATTCGACCTGTGGCTGTGTAACCACAGCTGTGGTTACGTAAGATTATGACTTTATTGAATTTAATATTATACACTTTTACGTTTTTAAGAGTTCTGTATCTACAAGTTATTCAAAATCGTATATTGTTGATTTCATTTGTTCAAATATTTTCTAATTTCTATTGTCGAGAAAACAAAATTATTAGATAGAGCGGCTCGTATTATGCACGGAAAAAAAGTAAATAGTAATCCTACATTTCACACCATCGTCGATTTAATTTGAAAATGGCCAGTTAATTCTACTTTCTAGGATATCGGTATAGAAATAACATTAAAAAAAGTCGAATTTTCCTTTTGTTAATGTGGAATCGTCGTACGTTGTACGACGTAAACCAGTTGATTTCACCATCGGTGCAAACAAGCTGGATCAGCTTTTTTTCCCATATGATAAAAGTAAATAAATCTAACTAGGAGAGGGTCAGGGGTCCGGATCAAGGATTTAGCTAAAACTTTGGGATAGGTTTTTGGATATAGAAATATGAAGAAAGCTGCAATATTAGACCCTAAAGCTAAAAAAAACTAAAATTCTGGGCACTTTTAGCTTTTTTTTGAAAAAAGTCTTGAAAACAAACCTTTCCTAATATTGCAGCTTTCTTCATATTTCTATATCCAAAAACCTATCTCAAAGTTTTAGCTGAATCCGTGATCCGGACCCGTGACCCTCTCCTAGTAAGTCTGATAAAGCTAATAGACAACTTTTTATAAGAGACATTTTCTGCCTTAAAAAAATATTTTGACGGGTTTTGGTGACGCGTAAAGTTGAAACAAATTCTGGATTTCCTCATGTAACGATTCGAACACGTCTGCACATTTTCATCATCGCTGTAGCAAATCAAATCGCCCTCGTTCCTCCACTATCATTGAAACACATATCTTTTATTCGTGCAAGCGAATTCTCACGACTTAGAACATTAGCTATCCAGCATCACTATATCACCGCTAATCCACATAGAAACTAGGTTACAGGATCACACGCACTTTATCCGGCGCTAGGAGGGTTTTACGCTATACGATATACGCGCACTGCAAGAAAAAAGAAAGAAAAATAAAGCGCGCTGTGCAGTCCCTATCAAGGACAGCGGATACGCGCGTGGCATTGCGCACGCGCGACTTGATAGAAAGAAATAATCCGCGCCGCTGCCGCTCATTTTCCTCCGTGGGATATACCTTTATACATATATATATACATGCACACGGTGAGGTCGTCAGGTGCAACTAGAATATCCCGCGGCGTCTATTTTTTTTTGCCTTTCAGAATCGCTCACCTCGTTGTCGTCGTCGCTCCGAGTGAGAATGTAATATGTTGCTGGCGGTGCATGTCACGATGAAGCTATCGACCTTATGGCCAATCTCATAGTTGGACTCTCTAAAGTAAAATTTGTTTTTTCAGTACCGCTGTGTGTGATTTATTCGAATTCAGCGCGTAGAAAATTACCTACTTTCTTTCGATCGAAGTAAACATCATGATTGCCGATGCAAATGATGGTTATAGGAAGCGGAAAGATACGCGCCCATTTTCCTTCTTTTCTTTTTGTTCGCAACGCGAACGAATTCATTCTATTATGCGCACAAGTGCACGCGTGTGAGGGTTTTCAGTTGCGTTATCGGAAGTGGAGCTAATAACAATGATGTTTTGTCAGCGGTATTGTTAGTGGGCTAAAAATAAAATTTATATTGGTATCTGTATCGGGAATGAAATTAAATTTGAATCTGCCGTAAATTAAACAAAAAAAAAGGAAGAAATTTTTTTTATGATTATATCGATATAATCATAACAAATATATGGCGATCCTTATATTTTTGTATTAATATCAATATATTTTTGCATATTTGTTCCTTTAAACTAAAGAATGTCTCCACATTAATAATTGAGACTGATAAATTTGTTTGTAAGAAGTATCACCTAAAAGCATGGAATTTGTAATAGAATAAATTATATCTTTACCAATTATAACATATAACAATCTGCTATATGAAATTCTCTGTTCTACACAACTATATTCGTCATTGTAGAAGAAACCTTATTTTCTCTATTAGATAGTCAAACACTATACCTATAAATATGTTCAGGAAGTGTTGCTATAAGTTCAAATAATATATCGTGCCTACTTCTAATACCATAAAAAACTGCAATAAAAATATAACTAAATAAATATACAATGAACAAAAATATTAATTTATCCCCTCAACTCCGAATGATTCGAACTCGCTCCTTCATTCCGCAAAAATCTCAATTTACGCCTAAAAACCATCCTCCCTCGTCTCCTCCCACTACTCGACTCAACCTCTCTCCTACCTCCACACACACATACGCGCCCACTCTTGTATGTATTATACTCAATTCCGTAGCGTCGCAGGGAAAACGGGAATGAAAAATACGACGGAGAGATGGTAATTATCGGGCGGACAATGCGCGCGCGGCGAACCGGCAGTAGCAGCAGTAGTAGTAGTAGTAGTAGTAGTAGTAGTGCAAGCCAGAGTGTCGTCATTGCGTAACCTTCCAGCCGGCTCATTCAATCGCGCGAGGTTCATGAATGCCTGCCAATTAGACGCTGCTGCTGCTGCTGCCGCCACGTTCGTCGGTTTCGCAGAGTCGAAGCGCGCGCGCGCATGTGTCTGTAGTGTTGGAAATTCGAGAGTGGGAGGAAGGGGAGTGATTGAGAAGTGATGGGTGGCAGCTTGAAGTTGCTTTTTTTTGTCGGGAGCTCCAGATGCTGTTGAGATCCCTGCGAGTTTGATCTACTGTAGTAAGGCTCTCCGGGGTTTGGAAAATATAAGCGGTGGTGATGTGTCTGTTTATTCGCAATGCGTCCGAGTTTTTGGCATGATTGACTCGTCGATTATTATAGCAGAGGGGCAAATTTTTACGAAGAATGCATTGAACTTAATTTCGCAGGAAATGCGTGTCGGTATAGGAATATAGATGCGTGCAGTGAAATATGCAGCTTTGGAAAGCTTGCCTGGAGTATAAGTAATTTTTTTCCCACAATTGTCCATAGTTATAGTTTTCCAGTGTAAATCTGCTTTGCAGCTTGTCTTGAACTTATGATAAATTTTTTAATGACAAAATTGAGTTCTTAATATGAACCAGTTTAAAACATACTTTATACCGATATTAGAACAATACTCATGTATAACACAATCTATTCGCTATGCGCGCGCCGTTGGAGGGGGTAAGCGAAACTATCGATGCGTCCATGGTGTCGGAAAATAGCACTTTCCTAGGCCATTGCATGTATTATTATATATATCGAAAATAACCTCAAAAATACATAGAAAATAAGTATTTATATATATAAATAGTCTTTCGACACTTGTTTTCATGAAATAAGGTTATATCTATACAGCTACATATATTGTACACATGACATAATGAATTATATTTGTGGTTACGCAGTTATATCGTTTATTTAGTAACTTCCCATGTTCGAGACATAGTAAAAATACTGCTGTTCGTAAAAGTCAAGACTCATTAAATCACTGGAAATAAAAGAAAGAAAAATTGCGACTCTACGCGAATCTTCTGAAAAACCTGAAGGGAGAAAAAAATGGCACCCGCTTCCCGGAAAAGCATCCACGCAAACCACAGCGTAGTAGCCCGCGGTGACTCGACTCGAATGAAAAAAGGAAAAAAAAAAACTCGCGAAAGACACGTGTACGTGGGAAAGCGCGAATTGTAGCGGCGATTAGGTCTGGGTGCGTGCACAGTGTCCGGTGTCCTTGTCGCTACCGCCGCCGTGTGAGCACCTGGAAAATCAGAACAACTACGTGTGTGTGTATCTGTGGGCGAATTTTCGTGACGCTTGCCTGCGCCGGCTAAAAGCACCGACGATTCCGCGCTTGTGTGTGTGTGTGTTTTTTTTTTTGCTGTGGTTCTCGCATTGTTGTCGAGATTAGAATCGCCATTGGTATGATGAGTATTCTAGGTGGGATAGAGGGGAAGTGTTGACTATGAGGTCGAGATGCAGGGTTGCGGGATTGGGGGCGAGCTTTGAGAAATAGATTGTTTGGTAAATTTAAGGGTGACATAATCAAAATTTTATCTATATATTGCAATAAATAAAGAATACAGGGAGACTTTTTATAATATTCGATTGTTTCGTACGATTACACCTTTTCTGTAAAGATTTTTTGTTTCATAAAAGAATTATATAGATCTCAAAGCTGTGCTTTAATTGCAATAAATCAGGTACAGTAATTTTGCATTAGAAAAATCAAACGTTTCAAATTACCGGCAAATTTTTGTATTCCCCAATTCTCCGTAATTTCCTTGAATTCAGCAATTGAAGTGAAAAATACTTGAACCTAATGTGAGTTATGGCGTGTGATCGACTCAATTAATTACGCCAATTCGTTTAGCGAAAAACACTTAAATTTCCCACGCACATGCATAACTTTACTTTACTTATACTTTATTTATACCACTACTGTCATCGTCATAATCGTCGGCACGATCGCACGGTAAAATTACGATGCGCGCCGTAGGTGACACAATTAGCACGGACAATTAGCGATGAATTACGGTCAGTTTAGGCGCTGCTTCTGCGCCAATAAAATTCACTCGCCAGGCAGGGTTCTAAGTGCCAGGCAAAAAACGAGCTCTGACCGCTATATTACTATCGCTGCAATTTACATGAAATCTACCACATTAAACCGACATTTTGAAATATCAGAAGCCGCTCGTATACCTATATCTATAAACTTATAATCGTTCATAATCGCGCATTAGAGAATGACATTTGTATTTTAATGCCGGACGTATATACATATACATATAGAGGTGGTAGTTTGCTGCACTCGATCCCTGTTCGCGCATTAACATAATTTTCCTCTCGCTAAATAAAAATGAAGAAACGACGTTTTAATAATACGTTTGCCACAATGTTGCCCCCCTCGCTCCCCAACAGCTTCATTTGCATCGATGCTCATACGAACGCGTATATCTCGCCGCGGATCAATTTCAGAAGAATGTCAGAAACACACACGCAAGCGCTCTTGCACATTATTACCTAATCGCGCCGGCTCTTATGCGCAAGCTTAATGTGCCCATGTAAAACGTACACGCAGGCGTTCACGTGAATTTTCGCGAGCCAAACTGTCTCCGCATCGGTCGCGAAGAAGTTAATATATATCTGTATACGTAGGTGAATTTTCCCAGGCTTGTGATGTGTAAGCGCGCGCATTGTGGAATTATCGCGAGGCGGCCTTGAGCGAGTGCCGCGATCGGAAGGCGCGCAAGCGCGCGCGGATCGAATTGTCTTAATCGGATTCGCATAGCTCGAGTTTACAGTTATTACGAGTTATTGTTTTGTATATAGTGCGACGCCGCGGTTTTACGGAGAGGAAGAGCCGTTTGTGCAGTCGAAGAATATTTTTGTTGCAGCTAACGTGAATTTTATACGTGTTCTATTTACGTGACTCTATTATATCTTACACATATTAAGGGATGAAGTGTGTCCATACGGAGGAAGGGAAAGAATGGGCAAATGAAAATTAAATATACTTTATCGTGAAATAGTAAAAGATTATGGGCCTGAAGATTGCATCGTTTGAGTGCAAAGAAATATAGTATATTACGTATCTACGGAGGAAAAAACTTGGACAGTCCATATCTCGTGTAAATGGCAAACACGAGATGTGGACTGGCCAAGTTTTTTCCTCCCTAGATGCGTGTACTATTTTTCGTTATACCCGGGCCGAAAATGCCACATTCGCGTTTTTGAGCCAGGAGCGAAAGTAGTGCTTTCGGCCAGGGTATGACGAAAAAAATAGTAGATTATGCACCTATAGGTAGTGACACTAAAGAATGTCTCATATCGCATATAATTGTCGCCCGATCTGCCCAATATGCGATCTAAGGGATTCTTTACTTACTCCCGTGGTGCATATACTAATTTTCTCCACGGGGAGCAGAAAATGCGTAGTAGGCACTATACGCGCAGTTTCGTAAAAAATAATAATTTTCATTTTAAGTTTATACTAATTAATTTTTCGTGTATATTTAGCGTTTCATAGTATAAAATAACTTTATAACAAAGGCTCGGATAAAATTTCCACTTTTTAAATAAATTTGATCAGACGTAAAAAATTATTTCGTTGCATATTCCAATTACGATGCAAACTTGAGACCTATAGAAGTATATGCAGGTGTACCAGCTACAAGATAGCCAATAAAATGATGGATTGTAACAGTAAACGCCACTAGTATTCCCACATAGGTAATTAATCGACGGAACGATGACATGACAAAACTCCTCCAAGTTCAATAGCAACCTCCGAACCCACTGCATTTCGCAACAGCTCGCTTACATACACACACTGCGACAATCTCCTCACTTATACTTATTATGCGCGCACCTTAACCCTCACCCACAAAACCATATATCGTTTACATACAAAAGACTGAGGCTGCAGTCACGGGGGCGTCAGTCATTTACACATATACGCACGCGCCGATTAAACGCGCGGGCGCGCAAAACGCAACGGATTCCGCGCGTGCCTCGAAGATCCCCTCTCTCCCCTTTTCTCTATATATCGACGGTTTTGCAAACTGCTGCAAAGACGGCTTTATTTATAAGGCTTTTGTCGTAGCGTAAACACTTGTCGCGGGCAAAAGGATTTTTTCCGCGAACTGACGATCGACGAAGATGTCTCTTGAAGATTAGAGAGTTATTTGTTTTGCAAGAGGCGGGTATGTGCGTGGATTTACGGGGATGTTGCGCGCTTGTTCGGTTGGTCGGAGATCGGTATGTGATTAATTATTTTCGTCGGTAGTAATGGGAATAGTAGTGGATGTGGAAATGAAAAGGGGTAAAAATTCCTGTTTAAAATCAATTCGAACTAAAAAACTGAGAAAAAAGCGGGAATTCTCATCTCAATTTTATAATAAATTATTCGCAGAAATTTTTAAAATAGATCCTTGTGATTATTATGAAAATCGAAACATCCCTGGTCAAAAGTTAACCAGCTTCGCTACCTATAAGCTTTTGTAAATTATCTAATTGTGTTAATCTTTTAAAAAACGATATTCACTATTAGCTATAAATTAAGAAATTTTTTTAATTAAAAATCGGTTAAGTTATTAAGATATTGATTTTTCAAGGTGCTTTTGGCAAGTTTATATTTGTATGAGGTCCAGGATGCTTGGTATCAAACAACGAACCTCAGCTACCCCGAGATAGAAAAAAAATTAAATCGCTTGGTTAGAGATCACCACAAAAAACAAATGCGATCTAGACGATGCACACTACACACGTTCTATATATACGATACGTGTGTGCGATTGTGTGCGTGTGTGTGTGTCTATGTACTTAAGCTAATTTTAAGGTAAACATAAACCATAATCTGAAGTAATCTAGCTAATCAATAAGTACAATATGCTCAACATTTTTTTCTGGGAATACAAATTTCTTTTCCGCAGGAAAATTTTCTATATACAATTTTGTTTCATTTTTCACACGACATGTGAAATTCGACTGTCAGCTTTAACATCGAATCCCCAATTATCCTCCCACCACAAAGAGTCGTCGCTACGACACAGCTCCCGAGAAAAAAAAGTACCACCAGAGTGACTCCGTCGAATCAATTACATCAGAAGCGGCTGGGTATAGATAGATCGATCGTCGATAAGCCCGCAGCTCGGCTTTATCGCCGCCAGCTACGCGACTAATCGCTCCTGCATTGCAATAGTCTCATAGATCCGATATCGACTTAAGTACACGATTGACCGAGAGTCGACGGTTTGTTCTTCGGCGTGAGGTGTGAGAACGGGGGTTGCAATTAACTTTTGCACGTTGTGGAAAAACCACATTTTTAGAAAGGATTACAGGTACCTTCAGATACGCTATAACGTGTTATTTAAATGAAAGCATTTTAAGCAAAAATCATAATGCAAAAGTAATACAATTCAACTAAAAGTTCTATCCATATTTTATGAAGTGTAAATGTCATAATTTATTACGGATTGGTACATTAATTAACAAAATAGCTAACTTCTGGTTAACATTTCTTCCAGGCTATAATCGACTAGTTTTTATAAAGAATTGTATAGATAAGCGTTTGTTACTTTGGATTACGTCAATCTGAACCACCCGTCTCATTTTCACCGCAGGGGGATTATTTCAAATGAAATTTCAAGGCTCGCGTCCGAAGACTACGCACGCCGGTTCTTAGATAAGCGCGCGCGCTTCTAATCAAGTCTCGCTCTCTCTACCTATCTGCAGTGCAGCATAAATTTTATAGTACATACTATGAAATTATACTCATGCGCAGCTCACTATACCCGTCTTCTATCGAGTTGGCGCGCACGCATCGAGATATTTGAAATATGTACCGGCTCCCGATATCTGAAATAATTTGCGCAATTTTGTCGGGAATATATATGTATAACCGAGATACGATCAATCTATTCTGTTTTTAAACTGCTTCAACGACAGTAATGGGTACGCGGAATGCGTGTATTCTGGTTAAAAAAAGAGGTAATTTAATAGGTGCAATTTAATGTGTGTGTGTGTATATATATAGTACATGTTTCGCGGGGAATGAAAAGTAGAGTAAGTTCTTTGCAATAAAAATTAACTTCAATTAAAGCGATAATAATCGGCCTGTAACGATGCGCGCGCGTTCCGGAAATTGAGCAATTTTTACGTTGTTTTTCAAGTAAACATATAGTCATATACGCCAGGTTGGTTATAATTAAATTTATATCTTCTCAACCTTTTTTTTTCCTAACACAAAAGCTCGCTACGAATATTTTGTAATTCAATTCGCTTTATCACTTAAAAAAAAAAACATCTTCCATGCCATTACAACGTTAAATTAAATTTTTTCAACTCACCCAGCCGCTTTTCCCATATCCCAGCCCACGAAATCTCCATCACGCGTTCCGCCCGTTACAGCCACTACATACGCGTGCACACATACTTCCAGCGCATCTCTCCAAGGCACATTTTTCCGATTTCATTTTCATGGCAAAATAGATTGTGCGCGAGCTCTCCTCGCTCGCTCGCGCGCGCGCGCATATTTTATCGCGGCGGTGCGCGACAGTTCAAGGTAAGTCGGTAGAGTATGTAGGTAAACATATACCTGTTTCGCGTAAGCGCGGCCTCGCGCAATTCTCCTCAAGTCTCTCCTGCATGCGCGTCTGCGTGTGTGTATAGAAGCGCTAGACACGCAGTGGATAGGGATAAAACAGGGGATTTGGACGAATATTGCGCGCGCGTACGTGGGTGAAGTTTTTTTTTGTGGCTTTGTATAGAGATTACTGGGATCTTATTTGAGCTAAGTATATGTGGTTCGGTTAAATGCCACACGGAAGGTGGTAGCAGAGTGTTTGGATATTGATGGGGGCGTGATGAGACCTGTGGGTTACGAAATTTTTTCGACAGATGTACAAAGACGCTTGCTAAGTGTCTTATTAATTACACCGGTAATTTAAAAGCAACCTGCTGGAATAATTTTTTATCATCTCTGGTCATCCCCACTCACCGATTCCCATTTCCTAACAACTACTTTAACAAACCCTCCAAAATCACAAGATCTCAATAAAATAATAATAATATAGATTTATTTAGAGACCAAACAAATCTATATTATTATTAATAATATATTTTTATATCATATCTCCTAAACTTGTTATCATCATCATGTATTTGAAAAATACGCATCGTAGACGACGCGAACGCGGGCATCCGAAAGTAGCGCCGCCCCGGGCCGAACCGTGGCATTACCACTCCGACGGCTCTTTCTCTCAGCGGCTCAGTACCGCGCGGGCACTTTCTACCCTGCCCGCGGTCGATAACTTACCCGAAACGGAAAAGTACACTTCCAAAGTTAGCGCCGGCGCCTTCGTATTCTATACATATATTAATACAGACCGCTCTTACCGATTGGTACCTAACGCGCGCGGTGCTCGAAAAATCGATGACCAAGCGAGAGAATCACACCACGTGAGTGCACGCGAGCGCTCCCGTTTCTTCTTCTTCTTTTTTTTCTTCTTTCCCTCGTCGGTTCTTGAGTGTGTATATGTATGTCTGTCTATATGTATTTATAGCGGAGCCGCCTATTTTTTTAAAGCCTCGCGCGCGCGTCCACGCCAAGTTTTTTCGAAAAAAAAAGAGAGAAAAAAAAGTTACGAGAAAGGCAGAAGAATAAATAAGAGAAGAAGCGGGTTTGTCCTTCTCTCTTTTTCGTTCGTCATCGCCGTCGTCATCGAGAGGTTCGAATGTCAAGTGGAGAGAGAGAGAGAGAGCGCGAAAAGAAGAAGAAGCCGACGACGAGTATAATAGGACGCGAGCGAGCGAGCGAAAAAAGGAGGCCGAAAAAATCGAAGCCGCGCGCGGCTCGCGAGGAAACGTCTATATTTACTAATGTATACCTCTCTCTCACTCACGTGTGACGTCACAGACGCGCACATACACAGAGAGACAGCAGAACTGCGCGAGTATACAGTGTATAGTAGTATAGGTATAGCGGTAGGCCGCGGCATTTTATTTTCGTTCCTTGAAACGAACGCAATGCGGAACGTCACGAGAGAGTGCGGGCCGCGAGGCGTCATCACGAGTGCGCGCGCGAGCAAGACCGCGTTCACTTATTAATGAATCTCTGCCCCGCCGCCGCGCTCACACGCGTCTTCTCGAGTGTGAGCTATTGTTAATAAAGGCTAAAAGGCACTTGTTTGCCATTGAACTGGGAATGCGAGCGAGCGAGCGCTATATGTATACGTGCGATTAGACGAGAGAGAGGAGATGGTTTGAGCTTTAAATTTGAGCCTCGGCTATTTTAGAGCGCGCAGCAGCGAGGCCCGAGAGGTGAAGGAGGTGCTGCTGTCGCTGTTGCTGGTGGAGCCGAGGTTTGCTCAGGTGTCGTGCGATGGTTAGGGGGATGGTGCAGAAAGTAGTTTCGAATTCTATCGGGTTTACAGCTTGTTAGTGATCTTTTGGATGTGGGAACATTTCCTGAGATTATTGTTGCGGATGAAGAAAGTTTTATGTTTTACAAAAATATTTCGAAAGTATACGATAATCGGCAATACGCTATATTTGTAACGACTCTGATAAGAATGTAGGTACTACTATATTAATGTAATATTAGAACTGTACACCGAGAGAAATGATCTATTAAAAATTACTATAATACATAGCTAGTAACGTCGTGACAGACTTGCAATATAAAGGAATTTTTACTATAAAAGAAGTAATTTTTTTTTTATATTGCAAGTCTGTCTCGACGTTACTATGTATTATAGTAACTTTTAATAGGTCATATCTCTCAGTGTAGGAGTTAAGCACTTATTTAATGACCGACGTTTTTGTGTTTTTTTTTCTCTCATCTTTGGAGTCCAAATTGAGACGTATAATTATTATCTTAGACACTCGCCAGTCTTCGAATCATTCCGAGCACATTCTGTGCAAACAGTTGTTCTTCAAGAGCGCTAAATGCCGTTTCAAGTAGTTAGAAAGCTCATTATGCAAATCTTCAACGACAACAACGTTTCCATATTCTTGACGAATAAGAACAGTTATCATCAACCCAATAACCGAGCACCTTTCCCAACTCTCTCATCAGTCACGAAAGAAAAAATAAAAACAGAAAAATCTCTCTCAATCACCCGAACCCGAGAAAAAACTGTCTCTCTTTGTATATGACCGACGATAAGCCGCGCACGAGTAGGGATGGGTATGCAAGAAAAAAGAACCGAGAGAATTCGCGCGAGACGAGGCGAGCTTTCGGACTATGCGCTCGATAAGCCGCTTATCGAGCGCCTTCGAGTAAGAGAGAGCGTGTGGCGCATGTAGTATACATGCGCAAACTTTGAGCGGGCGCCGATAAGAGAGAGGGAGAGACATGACGAAGGAGGGCAAAGTCGCGAAAAATCGTGATGACTAAGAGAGAATGTGTGAAAATATGTGTTTATGCGGTTATTATAGGAACGTAGGAGTGCTGTGGTTCAGAAAATAGTTGACGTTATACAGGGAAATTGACAGGTTTCTGGCTGGCTTTGAGTTGATGGTCAATGCTGGTTTCAGTGAAGATAATCTGTATCTTGAATTATATGGAAAAACGAGTAAAAAATTTTTTTTTGGATAATATTCGGTTGTAACTGTGGGACACAACTTTAAAAAATTACAACTTTTTATAGAAAGAATGACTATTTTGAACAGCGAAAAATCTTATGAATTTTTTTTCTCTCTCAAATTTACGGGAGTATTCTAGAGTTATAACAAAATATAATTTTCACCAGAGCATTGTCCTTCGTGCATATAAAACTATGCTGACTATATGCATAAATTTGTATCAAAATGTGAGCAATGTGACAAAATTCATACTTGAATATCGAGGCCAATTAGTAAACCAAAGATTATTTTTTTCCAATGCAGACTCATTAAATTGAAGATACAAATTTATCCGGTTTCCCAAACTCCAGACTCCAGACAGTCGAAAAAAATGCTATCTCAATTCGAATAATGATTGACCGGTAAAAAATCAAATAATCTTATCTACCTTTTTTACAAGGTATAAGGAAAACAATATTACGAGAAAAAAAATTGAATAAATATCGAATATATTTCACGTGATTTTTCTTTATTATAGCAATCAATTATGAAATAAAAAGTCATTGGAATTAATTTCTTTAACAAAGTCCAGCGTTTAAATTTGTTCATCTGTTCAATTTTCAAGGGAAAGAGAAAGGTGGTCGTAGTCATCAATTCAAAATTTTAAACTGTATTATGTACCTTACTTTTTTATTCTAACTTTATATTGCATAAACTTTAGAATAATTAGAACATCGATACTGCAGCTAAAAATTATTCGCTTTACATCTCTTTAACACTTATCGTTCAGTTTATTTTTTCCGTTTGACAATAATATTTAGACATATGCATTGTCTCGCTATTTGTTATATTTTATACTTATACTCGGAAAAAATAAAATAGAATATAATACTTATGTGTGAATTCTTTTAATTAGGAAATCAAAAGTTAAAAGATGAAATTTTCCCTTTTTACAAGTATTTTTTAATTAATAGGTTACATTACTTGCAAAAGGAAGATGAGACTTTACTCAAGTAATTTTAATTTCCTTTCAGAAAATCCTTAGTGTAACGTTGGAAAGCGGCTTCGCATAATATGATGTGTTCTTCCGTATCCAAAAATGTTTTTCTCTAATTTTCATACACTTAAAAAATGTGCTCATACTACTATACATATACCCTATGTATAGTTTTCACTAAAATATGTGACAGTTATGACAATAAAGAATAAACGAGTCTAATCTAAAGCAACTAAAACCATCAACAGCTCAGCCACACCTCAACGAAAAACATCTCCCTACCCATATCCCACGTTAATCCAAGCCACGATACCACTTCCCTTCCAATTCCCCCCTCATCACCTTTATCGTACACCCATTCCCACCTACTTATTTCTTACAAATACATAGGCACGCACGTGAACTATAACGCTCTGCGAACAAGCGAAAGCGCCGAACATGGACGCTCTCGCAGCAGGACACTATAAATATACTAGCGCTTGTGTGCGGCTCTATAGCGCGCGAGTATGGATGATGATACGCGCGCGCAGGCGGAAGTGCAGCACGGAGAGGCGCGCTCTGGTCTATAGATAAACCGACTTCTCGCTCTCTCTCTCGAGCGGGGCTGTCGAGGCGAAATTTATGCCAACCGCCGCGCGCTCTGTGCATATAGTCGTATGTACACCCGGTTGTTGTTGTTTCACGGGTTTTTATTAATATATGTTTGTTGTAACATGATGTAGATTTTCATCGGGATTGCTTGTGGTACAAAAAAAAATAATTTTACGAGGTTTCGTTGCGCAAGTGTGAGAAGAATTTTACGAAAATGTATGCTTTGTGCCCGTCCCAGCGCTATGCGGTAATATTTTTCCGTAAAGAATGCGCATAATTTTATGAAAATAAACACTCTTTTCGAAAAGTCGGAGAAACTAACCCTTGTAGAAAATTAACGATACTTTATAGTTAATATGTTGATCGAATGGAAGTCTTTTTTAAAAACAAAAATCAATATGTAATAATGACACAATGTACTCAAAAGTATTATTAGTTGTCAAATATAAATGCCAAAATTAACTTTAAATTGGTGATGTGCATGATTTTCAAATAAAAGCTGAATATCGCTCTTAGCCATAATAAAGTTAGTTAAAAAATAGTTAATATATGGTTAACATTTTTACAAGGGGCAGCTTTGTAAAATAGTAAATATTGTGATTGATCTGAGTAAATAAGCTCTTCACATTATTACGCAAAAATAATAAATCATAGTCGTAACTATTTCTGTATCCCGGTTTTCATTATTACTCTACCGGGCAGTCTAGACATTTTCAACCAATATAGAGTTCGCAACTGATTTAAAAAAATGTTCTCGCATATAACATGAAAATAACTAATAATATAGTAATGATGTAGTAATAGCCACTTTAATAAAGTTATACGCAACGAAAACAATAAATAAAGAAAATATAGAACACGATCTATAATTCCAAAATACCTTTGATCAACAATTCGCAGAACCTTTCATTCGAAACCCCCAACTTCACACTATACACGCACCAACTGCCGATCGTCTCCACGACACGGACGATCGGCCCTTGTTTAAACAACTCGCGTTCTCCCCCGTCCGGGTGTCTCTCGGGCCGTCGTCCCCCCTACCTTTTTTTGATCCATTTTTTTACTAAAATATTTACAACGGCGTAAAATTCGAGTATGTCGAAGAAGACGCCCAAGTTCGAGGCGCTCGTGGTGAACGCGATAAGGCGGTTGCAGGCGGCCCAGGGCTCGACCGCCAGCGAGATCGCGGGTTATCTCGCCCAGGAATATGATGTCGCAGGGCCGGAGGTACGCAGGCAGATACAGCTGACGATTCGACGCGGCGTCAATTACGGGATCCTGCAGAAGCTCAAGAGGTAGGTGGAGAGAGGTTAGGAAGCGCGGTGTGACTTTTTTTCTTTATAAGTTTTGTAAAGTCGGTGATACTTAGTGTATAACCTAAAGTATAAGGTTGGATTTTAAATCTATACTGTACAGTCTTTTGTTGTTTTTCAAAAATTTTATCGGTTAAAGAGGCACGCGTGTACACAGCCGGTTAACTTTAAATTCGTGCTTCAAGAAATATAAAAAATCCTGTGGCGAAAATGTCTCTACGAAATTGCTCGAATTTTCATGCACGAGTTCGCGTGGAAGAAAATGTGTTAAATTCCGCGCTAAATACATAAAAGGTTTTGCAGCGCAGACCGTATTATAAAATAGCAATATTAAAAAACCCTTGGTTTCTTTATTTTGCAAAGAAAGCACGAAATTTTATCACTATAGCCTCAATTTCTAACTTTATTTGCTACGTCGTTTAATAAATAGAATAAAGTTTAATAACTATAAAGTAAACTAATCAAATAATTTCAAACGAAAGTTCACATGTTCCCATGTTCGAAAAAAAATAAACTAACACACCACATTTTCCATCCCCATAGAGGCGGCTACATAACCTGCGACCGCAATGTCCCTGAACCCCTGGACCGCTCGAGCATGAGCGAGTGCTACTCGAAGCGCTCGAGTCGTCGCCACGGTCGTCGGCCTAAACGCTCAGGTCGCTCCCGTCATCGTCGGGCCAAGAGTCGGAGCCATCGCGGTAGGAGTTCACGTAAACGCGCCGGCGGCAGAAAACGCGCCGCCTCCAGACGCGGCAGGAAGATGATGACGGGCAGCAGGAGGGCCACTGCCAGGACGCCGAGGAAGAGGAGGGCAGCTGCGACTAACGAGGAGCAGAAGTGAGTGTTAAAAAAGTGGTTTCAAAGCTTTCAGAGAGTTGTTCAAGATATTCAACAAAAATTAGTAAAGTTCCTGGTTTGTAGTAAAGTACGACGAGAATAGTAATTGTCATTGAGCGATGAAATTCGAGTATGCGTCAAGGTTATAACGAGTTGCAGTAATTTTTACCAGTTAGCTATGAAGAAAATGTCGCGAGCTTGATTAAAGTCAAGTTACTTTTAGAAAAATTTATCATTGTTTACATAATGTTTGTGTATGCTTTATATTGATTGTTTGTCGCACAATATCTACGTGTTTAATTTAATATAAATTAGTCAAAACGATGATTATCCCTCGGATCTTGATTATATTAATTTTGCCAAAAAATAACTTGAGTAATGTCTGTTAAAGATATTAATTTTTTAATAAGTTTGACCATTGCTTCGGTCGGCTGAATTCGCGGAAACCTATTGCAGTAAGCCAATTCCAAGCACTTCTAAAACTGTTGAACGATTATAACATTGCGCAATGTTTCCCAACCTCTATAAGTCAAAACAATCTTTCCTCGATGTAACAACGACTCCCGTGACTAATAATCAGCTCAAACATGTATCAAAACTCATCTCAATACCAATCTCTAACACCAACAAAAACCATAAAAGAATACGATAACGCTCCCACACGCGTGGACCACGGAGAAGATTCTTCTCACGAGTCGAAGAGAGCAGCTTTTCACTTGACCCCGCTATGCGCTCTCTCGTCACTTCAGCTAGTTTAGTTTATCTTTTTCTACACACTCCTGAGGAAAACGTCACAACGACCATTTAACTCCCTCAACCGTCAGCTCACTTAAATAAAAAAGAAACTCTTCTCTCTTGTTTCAGAGCGACCAGCCAGAGCGGCCAAGAAACCCCGACGAGCGAGCGTCCGGTATCGAGTCCACCGAGCCGCGGTCGGTCCACCCCTAAGAGCCCGACGCGCAACCCCTAATCCGTAGATACAACGACGATTCCTTCCCTCCACCTAACTCGAACACTTTTGTAGCGTGCCTTTTTACATCTTTTTGTCGAATAAATCCTTTGTTTTCCATGAATTTATAAAAAACGATTCGTTATTTTTTTGGTTGCGCGGAGACAAGATTAATGAGCCGCTGAGGTAATTAGCCCTACGTGGGAGGGAGGCTTTTTTTTTCTTATTCTCCGAACAGGCCGGGTTATAATGTTGTATTGATTTTGGACGCTTTCAAGAACATACCGGTGCGATATAAACCGATAAATCTCGGGGCAGAAATTAAAAAACCCCGGCTGCTGGAACACACGACACCACTTTCGGTAATCAAAAGCTCGGAAGTGAAATATTTGTTTTCCACTCTCGCACACTCACACATACACGTGTACCCCAGATGTATCTTAATCAAACTAGAGAGAGAGAGAGAGAAACTCTCCGTCTCTCTCTGCGTTGCAGAGATCTCGAGAAAGAAGAGGCAGCAGCGGGCGGCAGTTACAATCCGGCCCTGGCTCCGTCACTCGCTCGCTCGCGCGTCCGGCCTTGCCGGCTAATGATAGTCCCACTAATGATGCGTTCTCTCACACACACATGCGTGAGTGTGTGTATATAGACGACGCACACATGTGGTTGTTGGCCAGCCAGACCCACGTGACGCCTCTGCCAGCGCGAACGTACAGTGTAGAGATGCTCTTTTTCGTTCTAGCTCTTCTAGGCGCTTCTTTAGCAATGTGTGCGCGGACACGTACATGTGTGAGGGAGAGAGGAATGTTTTCGGTGGGGTACGAAATGACCGCGCGTGAGGTTCGCCAGAATCGTCAGGGTAATGCACTGCTGGCTCGTCGCGCGACGCGACGGATATTCTCTGACTATTTGCGATCTTGTTTTCGAGTGGTTAATTGTTGTTGAAAATATATATATATGCACCGCCGCCGTTTTGAATGGCACGGTTTCCTCGACTCGACGATTTGGATGTAGTGGTAGTATGTAGGTTTCCGAAATGTTGCTGCTTCGATTGGGTGCGTCTCTCGGAAATAGAAATTAATTTAATAATTTTGAAAACGGGTTTTCAGCTGCTTCTAATTGCTAATGTTCAAGAGACATACATATGTCTCGAAAAGTGTCGTCCCAATTTGTCAGCCCTGATATATACTTCTGATACTAAAACGCTATTTTACTCGGATATCTTTTGATAATATGGATTATTAATATAATTTCAAAAATGATTCATATGTATACGATTATTACTCGGGCATATGTTGGACCGGTAGTTTATTAAACTAACAAATGGTCATTAAAATCCATCGAGAGTCACAATAATTCCATCCTGAAACGTACCGGCGACCAATCAATCACGACATCTCCAGAGTTGCCATCATCAATTTCCCTCCGCGGCAAGAGCCGCACTACCCCGTGGAAATAGAACTCACACAGCAACAACTATACTCTTCTAGGATTTCAGACAAATTGAATTCCGAGCGCCCCTCATTTTCGCGCCTTCTCAGAATGTCTCTTCATTAAGGAGAGACCTCGTCGTATGTGGTTCTGGTATAACAACTCGCTGCTGGATAATTTTCCAGCGACACATCACGACGTCCAAAATACACATTTCATGTCTCTAAATTTTGACTATAAGAAGTACGAGTCGCGCGTCTCCGTCAATGGGCATTGTAAGAGGTTAAACGTTCACATCAGATAATTACACTGTGACAGACCGGCACGTATTCCATACATTGCCGTAAAAATTCCGGCTACGCACTTATCAGTATATAATTGAATGGCTTGGCAAAGTATATGGACTGTGATATGTCGCGACACACGGAATTTTCATCATCTGATGCAAAGTAGCGTCGAGATGACCAACCGCGTGCCCGCGTGCGTTTAGATAACTTTATTACCTAATTTGTTGACCAAGTAACCGATCGTAAATATAGAGCCGGGCGTCGAAAACTTGAATGCCCCGATGAAAAGCGTCGGCAAAATATCTTGGACTACAAACTACCGGATACCACAGAAAACTACCCACCTGACGCATCTAATTTTACACATTTAGCACTTTTACCAACCGAATCCTTTATCCGCAGTACAACCCACGCACACACAGTCATCCTCGTGCCACACAAAGCTATCTCTCACGCCGATCTCTCTCTCTCTCTCTCTCTCTCTCTCTCTCTCTCTCTCTCTCTCTCTCTCTCTCTCTGCAGACTCTGGCCCACAGCCAGGCGCGCGCACGCGAAAAAGCACATGAGCCTGACTCTGCTGCTCTCTTCTTCCCCCTCGTGACTCTTTTTCCGAAAAGCACTGCGCGGATGCCGCACGGGATACACACTTGCGCAAGAGAAGCGCGTGCACGCGTACAGTAGTATAATCATCGCGGCGAGCAAACGCGCGCCAAGTGAACGCATGAATGAATGGAGAGAGTGAGAGAGAGAGAGAGAGGTTCTCGTGACCGAGGCTTAATATGGATCGCAAGTGAGAGAGGAGGTGGACTAGTTCCTACTTTCGCAGATGATTTAGTGAGTTGAAGAGAGGTATTGATTTTTGTGTTCTTAATGAACAGTCGTGGATGTGTGCGCTGTGGATGATTTTTTATTCCACCTGTGGAGGAAGATTCGTGGTACGAAGGACGCTCTCGAGGTAAAGTTACAGATGTTTTTCTGTTGGCATATGTACCCGCGATATCGACGAGTAATTCGTATAACGGATATTGATAAAAATACAGCTATCTCGCATGATTAGTGAGCTATGTATTACAAAGATAAGCTGAGAAATATTTTCGTATGGTCGCCATTCTCAAATTGAGGCATATGTTTTTGAGGAACTTTGGGACCAGACACTTGCGGTTGACACAGCTGGTGGCGCTATAGATGGAGCCGAAGTAAATCGGACGGGCAGGTATTAAAGTCAAAGAGGTTCGTTGAACGAACAAAGCAGTTTTACTCGTGCTGATCGCCGATTAGTGTCACAAGTGGAAATCGTGTAGGTATCATTTATACTTTTTTGTTTTTGACATAATAAGTAAATAAATTGGTGAGTGAAAATTGTAAGGGTGCTTTGGAAGACATTATAGTCAAAGGCTGGGTATATTATGACAATCATTTGAAGCCACTTTAAAAGAGAATACGAGTTTATAATAGAACCGGCAACTATTGTGATATGCAAAGACCCTCTTCTTGTGAAATAACACATAAAATGAAACATCAAAATCCAACATAATTACTATCCAGACTCAATCTGCTACATCCTCCAACCAGTTTTATCAAGCATTCAAATCAGCCCGCAAAAGCCCTGCTCTGCACCCATTACACCCACCACCCTCCAACATCTCGCTATCCCTCCGTCACTTTAACATCCTACCCGAGCCAACAGAAAGGCAATTAAAAGATAAACGCAAACGCGACACTGCAAAGTCTCGAAAACAAAAAATAAGAAAGTAAAAATCACACAACCTACACTATACACTACAACAACTACTCTCCCCCATTCTCCCCGTGTTATACAGATACACGCGAGCCAGTCTTATATACACGGAAGCCATATTCTTTTTCGTTCGAAACAGAGGCTTCTTCTCTGCGTCGCCGCAGTTCTCTTGCTCTCTGTCGCGGATCCCTTCAATCACATTAGGCGAGGAGTCCGATGGCTTTTCGTGGCAACGGCCCCTGCGTTACGCGCGCAAACGTCAGGTGTACAAGGGTGACAAAAGAGTCACGGTCAGGTTTCGAGGATTTAATTTGGGGACGACGGGGCTGCCGGTGCGTGCTGGCTGAGATAGGGCTGGCGCCGGAGAAGTGAAACATGAGCTTTTCTTTTACGAAATTTTAGATTACATTGTCGCAAATGCGCTTATTATTATGTTAAGTTATAAAAGCTGGTATAATGTGACTATAACGTTTATCAGCGCAAAGTGTGTAGGAATATTATATTATATAGCCGAGCTGTGCAATATTTCAGCGAGATTCAAAGTGGCGATAATTTAGCGATAAAGAACAAACACAAGTTGCACTCGAGATATAAAGCCGAGAGCGTTCCGAGTAATCTTTCCACAGGATCAGATTGCCGAAAAATTTTCAACGAGTCTTCTAAATAAATAGCCTCTGTTATACTTCGTTCGCGAATCCACCTTTATTTAGTCATTAGTAGATTAAGAATCCCACATTCAGACACAACTGTTCCTCTTCCCTGACACTGCGCAAAAACCCAGGCAACAACCTCTTCATTATCGACGAGCGCTATATATCACCTATAGCGCGTTTCCACGTTCGCCGAGACGAACGAGCGAAAAAAAAGAACCGCCGACGATACGTATTTTTCTTCTCCCTCTTTCTTTCGTTCTTTCCACATCACATACAGACGAGGCTCATTAACACTTGACCCTCAGCGCGCGAATCGGAAATTTACCAGCCGCGGTTGGCCCGTGATGACGGAAAAAAAGAGATAGCGAGTAATCAGAGGCCTTAGAAAGGACGTATGTACGTAGGGAAGTAAAAGAAGTAAAAGACGTCGAGGGTCACGCCGAGACTTCACCAATGTACATGCATGAGCTCTTGTAGCTTAGAGGGAATGACGCAACACGAGCGACGCGTCGTGAGCGTGACGACGGCGATTATGCCGAATCGTGTGTAACGCTGCGTTGCATATACGTTGCGCATGTATAGGTACACGTGTATGTATATAGAGGAGCTCTATCGAGCGGGTACATATAGTAGTGAGTGTGAGCGAGCCACCTTGACGCTCATTGATGGCTTTTCAGCGGCTGGTGTATAAGAGAGCGAGGGGGTGCACCTGTGACGCGCGAGTGAGCTTCCTGCGCGTCGTTGTCGACTAATTGAGACAAATGTGTGTGTTGGTGGAAAGGTGAAGGCCGATTGCGGTATACGTGTAGGGTTTTCAGTTGTTGGGGGATTTTAAGTCTTTTACTGTTTTGATTGTTTACATTATGTAAACAAGCTTCATCATGTTCATGTTCACTATGTGTGCTATAATAATAATAATAATTGGTTCATTGTTTTCCTTTAACTGTTTGGAGAAAGACTATAATTATATCCATATCAACGGGAATAACGTTTCCTTTTTTTAAACCAGGTATATCGTCAACATTATTTAACTGATGTATTATTCAATCGGCAATGATGTATACGTAAAACGGGCATTCAACTTACGCCGGGAGATCGTGAATCAAGAGGGCGATAAATAAAAGATGAACGTGGTAGTGGCTTACCTGAAACAGAAAGAAAGAGACATGTCATGAGTATATAGTATATTGAATGAAGTATTTTGTTAGTGTGTAAGGCTCTTGTTAAATGTTAGACTAATTTTCCTCATATAACGTTTAAGTATGAATACTACATGGTAACAATACTGTCATAAAAAAAATGCCACTAAAATCGAACAACGTGACACGGAAACACTATCTCGGCTTTATAAACCCAACTGAATTGTCATTTTTCTAATCACCATTCGCTCATCCAAGAACCTCAAACTACCAAATCAACACTGCACCGTTCCCCTATATAGACCAAACCGACATACCTCTCCATCTGCCTCTACGCGTACGCGCGCCTCGCACAAACAAACCGCGACAGATCGGAGACTGATAAGGAAAGTTACGGCCGAAGCGCGCGTGCGCGATGACTCTTGCGAATCAAATGCAAATTTACCCCGGTCTACAGCGCCGTGGCTTAATTTAGACGTTCGACTTGTGCCACCGCTGTCGCTTTCGATTCGGTTGGTAATGAAGAGGCGACGCTGACGCGGGATCGCTAGGGAGGAATAATAGAGAGGAGATTGTCTGTTTCGGTGGACAGATGTGTGTCTTTTGTGCTTTTTTTCTTTTTGCGGTACTTTAATAGAGGAAATACAAATATATGCGACTGATCCACCGTTCGTGTACGATGTTGATTAGATAGTACGGGAGTATATTGAAATACACACACACACGCGTCAAGTTTGTACAGTCGAGTTGTCTTATCATCCTCTAAGGTCTCCCTCGTTTATCTGCGAGATATTTAATTTCCTGATATGTACTTTTTTTTAAAGAAAACATTCTTGAGAAATCGGAGGTAATCGGAGCTGAGA
Source organism: Torymus auratus (assembly GCA_900474315.1). Classification (NCBI taxonomy): domain Eukaryota; kingdom Metazoa; phylum Arthropoda; class Insecta; order Hymenoptera; family Torymidae; genus Torymus; species Torymus auratus. Next base: position 2,763 of record UXGD01002396.1, on the reverse strand, counting down.
TGTGCGTCAACCAGGTGTCCGCGAGCTCACGAAATTTTAATCATTACACCGACTTGGTATAGGAAACAAAAGTGCTCATTTTAATTGCATTCTTTCTCAACTGCTAGCACTAAACTAAAAATAAGTAAATTTCCACAATCGCGTAGTCAAAATATCTCGGAAATACATGGGTTTAACCGGAGCTATTTAATTCAGCGGGACTAAAATTAATTGTATCATATATATTCCGCCTAAATTTAATCCAGCGTCGTATTCACACTTTTTTTTTTAGAGCGTGCGTACATTATTGAATTATCGTTATTTTGGGGAGGAAATGCCGCCGATGGAACCTTTCAAAAATAGAGATGACGTTTGTGGAACAAAAAAAAATAAATAAATAAATAACACATGGTCTACGAAAATCGAGTGGTTTTTTATTTTTATTCCAAATTTATCTGCGCGGTAAGACGATATTCACATTTTTTTCGAAAATCGAATAGACTCATTCTTTTACAAATAAAAATATTTTTTTTTTAATTTATTACAAAATCTTTATTGTTGGTTGCAAGATAATTAAACGAGATTAAAAGTTCATTTTCGACAATCTATCATATGATAATGTTTACAATTCTTTTTATATTCAAATATAGGTCGTACTGTTCTATTAATAATTAGTTTTCAATATTGAGCATTATACAGAATAATAGTAATAATTTGATAAGTTTTAGAAATTTCAAACTAAAGCAAAACTTAAGCATTATTTCTTAAAACCGTCAAAATGCTCTCAACGATACTTTTTCGTACATCAATAATAATCGGAAATAATAAACCTACGAAAGATTTAAAATATATTTCGTCTTTCTCCACTATACTATCACTTATCGCAGTCCCAACGTTCAAAGTCCACCATTGCTTCCAACCAGCCCAATTCCCCCAACCCTTCCCATATCCAAAATTCTTTCCCCAACCCATTCATTCCCATCGCATCCTCTCCAACCCAATCCCCGACCGACATCGAGTCCAACCCAACTCACTCCTTCCCTCTCCATCTCTCTTTCTCTCTCAGTTAAAGCCCGAAAATATCCATGTCGAGAACGACCGAAGCAACGAACTAACGCTCTCTCGCGCGCGAGCGCGCGCGCAGGTATGTCGAAAGCCCGGTGTCCGCCCTGGCACATGAAATTCTGGCAGCGCGCCACAAGCGGCGGCAGCGGCTTGGAGGCCAAACAGCGGCCAGGTCGGCTCTTTTATCTAGACCCACACACGCCAAGCGCTAGCGCTAGAGCGAGAAAATGCTCGCGAGCGCACACATGTCTCGGGGGGCTGCCGCTGCTGTGTTCATGCTGCGCGGAGGCTCGGTAGGGGATGCTATACAGACGGAGTGTGGGACTTTTTTAGGAAGGTGTCGAGGTGCCGCCGGATGTTTTCACTCGAGTGTGTGTGTGTTTAGCAGATGATGCTGTGTGTCATCGGTGTTCCGAGAGCTTTCACGGGGGGTTGATTGTAGCTGGCAAGTGGAGAGAAATGGTCTAGCTGTGCAGCAATCGTTAAAATTTTATGATTGGGAGGGGAGTTGGTAAGATAGGAGCTCAAATCGTCAGTGACTATTATGTATTGACGTTGTTTAATCTTGTTCGTAAGAAAATCTCTTGCAATGTTATTCAATTGTTAAATGTTCGATTTATTTAAACTATATTTAACAAGGTATTTCCATTACTTACTCTACAATGTTAACTTTTTTTTAAATCGTTTCAGTTTAAACGGTACTATCGCGTGCTAAAATCAGTCACAACAGAGCTATACAATAAATTACACGCTATAAGTAAAACTAGACGACAAACTTTCAATTGTTCGCAAGTTCCGCTTATATTTTTACACCACACCTCTATACACCAGCCTTCGCGCGCTTATAACTATTTGTACCTACACCGACTGCAACTAAATAAGGACTTTAATCGCCGGTTGTGAATCAAAGAATTTAAGGCTTTGGGACATTAGGCGATACGTACACACTTATACATATATATGGGCGACTTTGGTCGGGTATACGTTTCATGACTTCTGAAAATGTAACGACGCCACATTTGTCACGCGAAATCTGGGTGATGTATTATACGGGGCTATTTCGCTGCGACTGTTTGTTTATACGATGGTAATCTGTGACCGGTTATATCAAAACACTGTATACATTTTGATTAAAAGTCGTACAAATTTTTAAGGTTTAAATGTTTAATTCAAGCAGATAATTATTGAAATTAATACCTATATACAACAAAATACATATTGATTTCATGAATTTCTGGTTATTTCAATTTATTTTCAACTTTTTGATGATAGTGCTCCTAGTCATAATCCCTGCCTCAAAAACCGAAGGAACAACGAATGATCGCTATAACAAACTAGTGAACATAGACAATTGAAAATAAATAACAATAGAAATACTCGAAAATGTTCTTTCCGGTATAGAACTGCTGAATGTTGTACATATGCAGACGCAAGTTTCCATTCAATTGAGTCTACTCTATATAAAAATAAACCTTCATATATATTAACAATACATCCCTGGTGAAAATCCGAAACATTTTATAGCTAATAACTGATCATTTATATTAGACAGTTGCTATAAAATGGGAATTTCTCTTGTTCAGTTTCTAGCTCTCGATGAAACGCTTTTTCCCCCATTATTCGGTCATTTAATAGACTGAAAAATCACAAGCTTGTTCTTGACTATTTTAAAGGTATTATAGTTGGTCAGTTTTGTTAGTTAGAAAATGGCTAGTAGAA
>UXGD01002395.1:0-26365 GCA_900474315.1 Torymus auratus | reverse complement strand
CTCACCTACAAAAACGCCACGAAAACTATCCTTTTTAAAAACGTTTTCGTGGCGTTTTTGTAGGTGAGATTCTTTTCCTGGCGAACATTGATGTGGGATAGTTTTCGTGGCACGTTTGTAGATGGGATTCTTTTTGTAGCGAATATTGATGGGGGATAATTTTCGTGGCGTTTTGTAGCCAAGATTCTTTTCGTGGCGAATGTTAATAGGGGATACTTTTCGTGGCATTTCTGAGTGTGATAGTCTTCGTCGACACCGACGATACATTATGTATACCTAGAAGTAGTAAAAGCAGAGACTAAACAGACATTGTCTTATTATGGATTTTTTTATTCATATGTAATAAATCTGATAAAAATGCATTTAAATTTACATGCTATCTCGGATTGTACAAGTTGCATATTAAACGTATACACCATTGTTATTCTCCATTACATTTTGTTAAAAATTCATATATATTTATTATTTTATATTATCATTATTACTCGAAAATATTAGTTATACATATAAAATTTGAAATTAACGTTGACAATTTTCAGTATTGCTCTAATTGTTTATTAATAATACTCTATTACTAATAAAATTATGTACAGATGTTGGTGCAAGATGTTGAGCACGATGGAGTACAAATTGTTTGACAATGTGGTACGCAATGCACTGGCTTAGGATTTCTGCGTAATCTAACATACTAAAAAAAGATACAATAATTAAAAATTCCAACACAAACCGTGAAAAATAAATCCAAATGAATAGGTCTTTACCTGTGGACGATCAAATGTCTTGGGAACGTCCACCTCAGGATCCGTCTGCAAAATCTTAATATTAATATCACTTCCATTCCTGGACAATATCTAAAAAGTAGGCAGGAAAAATTAAAAGCCAAGCTAATTATCAATCACACTTTTCATCGAACTAAACATAAAAGGCTCAACACTTTATACATTTAAACTGTCGATAACGTAAAAATCAGCCAGGAGTACCGAGATCAAAAGAAAATTGTTAAGAGCGCTGGCGCATGCCTCTTACAATCGAGCGAATAATTACGAAATTTCCTTGGCCATCAATCCACGTCAAATAAGGCCGATTCATGATCAAATCGTTCATTTTAGAGCGTCGGCAGCAGAGTCGAGCCGAGCGCCGAGAGTTAGAGGGAGTAGAGGAAGCTACCGACAACTAGCTCCGCTCGTAATTTCTCCTCTGATCGAGAGACCCAGTGCCCCCCACTCTTCTCACAAATCGTATCGAGCGACCAACCGACAATGCAAGAGAGGAAGAGAGGGAGAACGTGAAACCTACATAGGGATACTATACGAGGGCGGAATATGCGACCTGTCTTAAGAAAGAGAGAGAGACTAAACTCGAAGACAAACCAAGAGTGCGAGCAAAAGACAGAGAAGGATTCAAACAATGGGTGAGGCGACGGTGGCAGTCCAGCAAGTGATGGGGTTGCCGTTATCGGCCACCCGTTCGAACTCTCCTTTTCCTACTCCTCCGAGAGACTGGGACAGAGCTATCTCTACACGACTGAACTGCACTTTGGCAGCTGAGAAGAGAAAGAGATACACACACGTGCAGACGGAGTTGGCGAGAACTGTTGGCGCTGACGGGAAGAAAAAGTATCCGAGACTGACGGGTCTGCGCTAGCCTGCGAGTATATATATATATAAAGCTATCGGATTCTTGTACGCGAATTTCGCGAAAGGTGAAGACATTGGTGGGAAACTTGCGGTCGAGATAAGCAGCGGACCACTACGGGTGTATGTTAGTGTGTCTGCGTGTGCGAATGAATACGTTATGCCTCGGGAAATTCGGATACTATAGCGAGAGAGATGATAAGTCGACGAGGAGCCAGTCGAATTTGACGTTGAGATGCGGGAGTAAATTAGTTTGATCGTCCTCGTCGAGTATTGTTTGATACTGTATACCGAGACTGCTCAAGAAGGTAAATCAAAATATATTTAGAACTTGTATATGCTTAGTTTGGTTTAACAAAACAGAATATCTTTTAATTTTTTGATTATGGCGTACATTGAAGGATACTTCAAAAAGAACAAACATAGAGTATTTTGTATTTTTTCATTTAAAATATTCTAAACAAAATTACGACAGTACAACCGAAAGTACCGCAATTTACCATTTCCACTTCACTTCAACTCAAGCAGTAGTATCGCGAACTACCGTGAAGTCATAATGTTGTTAATGATCAGAACTAGATGTTCGCCGCTAGTTATATACCAACTCTACCCACGCGTACAACATTCTCGCAAGAGCCTCCAGCCCCCGCGACATAAAGGTGTTTACACTTGCGCGCGTGCGTACAAGCTATACGTATAGTGGAGATGCATTCGGATACGTGAATGCTTGCGCGAATAAATGGTTTTGCATGCGCCCCGTCGTTGTTTATACACGCAAATACATCGCGCCGGGTGAAGTTGCGCGTTCATTCACATAGAGAGAGATTGCGGGACTGGTCGCGGACTAAAGATGGCGCAGGCATTGACGCAGCAGCAACAGCAACGTACGTGTGTAACTTTGCCGTGCGTGTTTCTAATTATTTGCGTCGTCGTTGTCGGAGGGAAAAGGGAGACGCCGAAATACGCGGCTATATGACTATTGTGCTAACTCTCGCCGCCCGTTGTAGAATCGCCTACTCTAGGGCGAAAGTTTCTACCAACTTTCTACTCGGCTTTTTGTTCTTCGCTGTATTTTCTTCTGCTAAAGCTCGCACGTTTTTTTACATTTCTAGTTGCACTCTTTGCGGATCTCTCGTTGGAGCTTGATCGTATTTTTGACGCGTGCCTATTATCCGCGATTGGCAAGAAGAACTGCGATTTATTTTGGAGTTTGGATTTGAACCAATTATAGAATAATATGTGGCCGAAATAGTATCATTACTAGTAAACGATGTAACTGAAGAATTAAAAATCATACCACAAATATAGTCACGACAATGGTGGTAGAAATTCATTTAGTATAATCAGAAAACTTGGAGAACTGCCTAGTTTTCCATTAACTAAACATTTCTTAAACAAAACGACTGGATGATTGTTTATCATTCCTCTAATTCTATTAACTTGAAAATACCTAAAACCAAGTTTTGCGTACAACTTATTCGTCTTTTTATCATAAAAAGGGCTTTGACAGCCAGAAAATGCATTGAACAATTTTTAACGATATTTTAAACTATCTCTCACGTAGCCAGAACAATAAGTGACTGAGAAAAATTAAAACTGGCATAATCATCCTCTTCCTTAGAAAAACCTCCATTTTTTCTTAATTGCATTTCGATCCAATGTTCAACTTCTTAATAAACAGAAAACGCCAACGCTCTTCTTCCCGCAGCAGAACGAACTCGTTAATAACTCGGAACGAATCTTTTTCCCGACAACAAAAGACGACGACCAAGAACAAGCCTGAATCGCGGAACAAAAATACGAAACGTCTCGCGTACGGCGCAGTAAGTATACGGCGGTGCGTGGAAATAGGAGAAAAAGTACCTTGAACTTGGCGCACAGCTCTAAACGCCACACAAAACCATAATACAAGCCATAAAGCCCCCGCGGCTGCACCTCCTGCGCAAATACACTCGGCTTGCTTTCCTTGAAACGAGCGCGCGCGCGACCGGCTGGGGCAGGCAAGCGGCTGGTTCTAAATTAATTGCATATAAAAGAGGGAGAAGACTCGTCGGAGCTAGTGACCTCCTTCGAGTCTCTCTCTTTCTCTTTTTCTCTCGCTCTCTCTCTCCCTCTCCACTTGTCTGAAATGAGTTTTAATTACTTTTTTATCCGGCGGCCAGCGGAAAATCGCGGCCGCGTCGCTTCGAATGAGAATAATAACGAATCCAACGTTCACCCGCGCGCGAGCGCTTCTGTTTCAGATGGGAGGGAAAAAAAGAGAGGAAGGCCGGGCGCGAAATAACGCGGAATAAAGTGGAAACTTCGAGCGCTCGCGCGCGTAAATAAACTCCCCTCTTTATCCGACTTTATGCAAAACATGACGTGGTACGCGCGCGTGCTCGTCGAGGTTTTTGTCCGTGCGCGCACTTTCCGAATAGTTATATCGCCTGACGAGGGAGATACTTTTATGAAAGTTTCTTTGGGGTTATTTGCGTTAATCCCGTATGAATAGTTCTGTATGTGGAGAGGGTATAGAGGAAAACGAAAATCTTCCATTGTATGAATATATAACTTTGGATGCAAAATTATAGGAAGATAAACGTTCAACCAGTTGTTTTATATAAAATAAAATTACTAAAGCATCAAATAATGTATTTCTGACAAAACTTTAATAATTCGGTCAAATGTGAGCAAAGAAATATTGAATCAAATAAATTTCATGAGTTTTTACAGGAATCCTTTTTTTTATAAATAGTAAAGATAAACAGTGACAAAAATTGATAAAATTGATATTTTCAGTAAGAAGCACTTAAGAAGGATTGAATACAACTCTGTACTTTCCATCCCCAAAATATTTCCCTATTGTTTTTCTTTTGACAAATGGTTTCAGATACGCGAAAATAAACATGACAGATTAAATATTATCTTAAATATACACGTTCGTAAAATTTATACACTCGTAACGCAATTTAAGTTTACACCCTCCAGTTTTCGTCGCTCCCATCAATTTGTCCAACCTTCAAACAAAAACGTGCGAATCGATCAAAATACAGTTACCCCCTCCCAATCAGTGTGCGATAAAGTTTCGGAGAACAAACAAAATCGACGCCCTATCTCCCTCTCTCTCGATATCCAAGGGAGGCAGAAAAAAGAAGAACATTCAAGGCTACGATTTTCCATTCACGCCAAGTTCAATAAGAAAATTTCCATGCATTAAAACGCTGCCGCCCGAAAAAAAGGGAAAAAAATTTCCTCGAACGCGAGCACACACACACGCGCGCGCACTTTTGTGCTGCGTAACAAAGAGGCTTACATTTTAATCTAAAAACTGCCAAAGCGTGATTGATACGCTTCACAGGCAAGCGCCCGAGAGAAAGAAAAAAAGGAAGGAAAAGCCTAAGCGCGATGCAAACCCATCCATGTATGCCTGTGTGTCTGTATATACACGCCCTTCGCACCGAAACTTTCCGGCCCACAAAACAATCGAACTATAATAAACCACGAGTCGAAGTTTCGCGCTCGCGCTGCATTCATCTGCCCGTTCGCCCTCAGCTCGTATTTCCATACGATTTCAATAGCAAAGTCGATCCCCTGGACCGGAAGAAGATCTTCCTGTGCCCTCGTCCTCCATCCTCTATCCTTCCTTCCCTTATTTTTCAATTTCAGCCGGTCACATGTTTATCTTCCGCTCGGCCCCGTCGCGCGCTCGGTGAGTGCTTTTCTCCTCTCCCTCGTTCGCGATTTATTCTGCACGTCGCGCGGTAGCTACTAGGAAGCCTCGACCGGTTTTGAATTCGAATCGATTTTCAAAATATTCCTCTCCGCGCTGCCTAGGTCAAGTGTTTTCGAAAGTCGCGGCAATGTTTTACGTGCAGGCCCCGGTGTGCGTCATTCGTGCGTAAAGATGATCGACGTTGTTTTATTTACGGACAGTGCATTGTAAACAACCGTATACTCAAGTTTTTCAGCTACATTGAACTTTTTGAACTATGACAATACGAATATTATATATTTACATTTGAACTGTAGTGGTTCTTCCGGACGTACTATATAATAAGAATTTATTTGTCATTCGGTAATGAAAACATTTATATCTTGTTAATAAACAATGGCATCGATGTGTATATTGAATGAAAATGAATAATTCGTAAATTGAAAGTATATAATAATAATAATGAATTCAAAGTAATTATTTACGTTCAATGCATTGAAAATTTTAACTTCGTTGTATTTCCCTGCATTGTACTTCAAATATTATTTTAATTATATCAATAATAAAACCCTTAATAAAGTTATTGCACACTATAGATTTATAATAACTTAGCGCATGTTATAAAACGTTTTTGTGAAAACATCCGTCAACGTAACACTAAAAGCGTTATCGTAACCTCTTACAACGTTTGATCTGTCCTTTTTATAGACATTTGCAAATACACATCCACGGCATATTAAAATAATCTTCAAGCCGCAGCGCCCCACCAAAGGCTCAAACATTTCAGTGTGCAGTGAAATACATTGTAAATTACGTGAATTTATGCACATAAACAGGGCGAAACGAGTATACATTCTGACGCGATGATTTAGGAGACGCGCGGGGAGCGAAACTCTCTCTCGTCTCTCGCCCGTATAGGCGAGTATATAGCGAGGCGCATTTCCAACACAACGCCCCGCCCGGCTTTCTCCTTGAGCGAAGTAAAATTAGTGTGCGCGGGGTATGGGCAATTTGAAAACTATTCGAGACGCCGTCGTGCTCTGCGCGAAAGTTAATAAATGTACATTGTACGCGCTCTTCTGCGATGCGGGGATGAGGTTGCTTATATACGACAATGTCCAAGCGTGCGCACGCTCCATTGTGCGGTCTAGAGGCGAACAAAAAAGTTTCTCGTCGAGGCAGTAATAATACAGGAGGATATGAATCGCGGAGTGGCTATAATTCTTTAACAATATTTACTTTCGATTCGTGATATATTTGTTGTTTTTGGGACGCGCAGTCGTGGATGTATACGCGCGCGCGTATTTGCCTAGTGTATGATGCAGTGTAGACGAGCCAACGAAAATATGGGGTTTTGAAAGCCAGTGTATTTCGTCGTTGAGAGGGAGAAAGAAGAGAGAAAGGGTCTGAACTGCAGTGTAAATAGGCTACTTAAAAACCTACTTATTTCGAGAAACACGAAAAAGCACCTACTGGCCGTATTTTTCAAACAAACGAGTGAAAACACGCACTCTTTAGCATAAAATGCACATTTACATATTGTCAGCATATATTTTTCGAAAAAATACAGCAACTCCAAGTTATACAAACAACATTTTCACTAGATCGTGAAATAATTTTAAATATTTTACGGCCGATAATACGTCGACTCTTTCCACGTGTTGCGTTCCATATACGAAATGTTCTATCTCCATATTCCACGTGCAAGTGAACTCTCTTCTTTCATATATAAACACGCACACATATAGGCGCTCTTTTTCTCTTCCTCTCAGATAGTCCACGTGCGAGCGTAAATGGGCGAAAGCGCGGAAAATAATCGAGGGAGCGATGGAAGGGGGGTAACTCGGCAGTGAGAGGAAGTTAAAATAGGACGGTTTATTTTGCTACGGATGATGGATGAAAAATGCGTTATTCTCGCGGTGAGAGAAAAGAGAGAAGCCGCGAATGCGTTGATTGATTAAAGGAGCTTCGAAGTTTGCTTTATAGACTCGAAGCGGCGCGTAGCTTAAGATTCTTTTTTAAATTGACTGTCTCGTAGGATAAATATACGCGTGCACGCGCGTGTATACGATACCACCAGCCGAATGGGAAAGTCTATATGTATCGTGTGTGGGATCGTTTGATGTGAACGAAAGTACGGTTCTGAAGAGTGTTTAAACCTGGTGCAAAGGAAATATTGGAGATTATTAAATTGCAGAGAAATAAGTCTTGACACACAATATTTTATCTGTATGTACTTATTCTAAAATTGGTAAAAGCCTATTTATAGGATATTTCTTATAACAATAATTATTTTTTATTAGAATTTTCAAATTCAATACGTAAAAATATTAAAAATGATAATTCGCTTTATTATTAAATTACTGTAATTTAGTTGAGGATTGAAATCTTACATTATGTTTTTTAAATTCATAAATTACAATATAAGCATAACCAATTCAAACACAACGAATGACTTCCATACGTTTTCTAATATTAACGGCACTTTTCCAACCTCGTCCGCACGATTACCGTTAAATTTTACAACACCAAACCAGCCAAGATCCAACACACTTAAACCCTTAACTCCAAGTATCCACAAACCTTGTGAGCTTAGATCCTAAAAAAAGCAAAAGATCCAGCGCTAAAACAAGATAAAGGGTCAAATGCACGGGAAGGGACAGAGCGAGCGTACGCGGGCGGGTGGGGGACGCTGAAATAAAGACAGAGACAGCCGCCTCCTCTCGCGAGAGGGAGTTGGCCGCCGCCAGTCTCTCCTCTCTATCCCTCTCACGCGGCGCGCGCGCCGAGAGACGTTAACGAGGACCCCGCCCTGTGACGTCATTCCGCTCTCGCGCTCCCGTGTGCGCGGCGCATGCACAGGCGCAAAGTATAAAGAGAAAAAATGAAGCGAGGCGCGAATTAAAAAAAATGATTGCAAGAAATAAAAAAAAAATGATTGCGCGAGAGCGATGGGAAGGGGGACACGTGTGCTGCGTGACTTGATGGAGGATGATGTATTAAACATGCGCGTTGCTGCGAGAGAGGAAGAGAAATAGAGGGAGAAAGAGAGGACATTTGCGAAAATTAGATTGATGGCGTGAGTGGTGTTCCGCGTTTCTTTGAGTTCGAGCATTTTGGAATTTGTGTTTTAAGAATAGTATATGGAGTAGAGGATTAAATGGTGGTAGTAGAGAATTTGTATAAAATTGGCTTTTGTTGAAGGGTGAGATTTTAATGAGATAGTGATGGAGTGAAACTATATAGACTTTTCAATTTTGTTTTCTATTGGAAATTTAGACGGTGAGGATATTCGGTGAGAAGCGGTTTCGTGCCATATTTGAGAGAGGGTTTTATTATTTTATAAAAATAGCAGAGGAAGTAAAATCTAATATTAAATTGTCGAACAAATGATATCCATAACTATTATAATCTCACAAGTCACCTACTTTTTAATATTTTGTTAAATTATAAGGTTTCTATTAATTCATAAGTTGAGAAAAGAAGCTCCTTTAAAGCAACGCTAAAAACTCTCATTACCCTTCCTACAAGTCAGAAAATTTTAATAATATGACAATGCATTATACCTTAATTAATGCACACATCAATGTAATTTCTAAAAACACCTATAATAGTTCAGCATAAAATCACCACGATAAATCACTCATTCCTCTGTCGCGGAAAAATCCTAGCGCGAAAAAGTGCAAACGACCCAAGGAAAAGAGAGCGCAAGAAATTTCGAAATTACAAAGTGCGAGCGAGCAAGTGGGAGCGTTATAAATGAGGACGCGGCTCTGACGGCGGGAGGACAGCTCTCTCTCTCTCTCTCTTCCCGAAAAAGCAGAGAAAAACGCTCTGGAATTTACATTGGGCGATAAGAGCGGTTATGGCGAAATAAAAATAGACGAAGAAGACGATGCATGCGAACGCGCGTGGAGAGAATGAGAATGGGATTTGGAGTGGGATAGCGTGAAAATTGTATATTTGAAAAGCGCTAAATTTGACAATGCGATTGTTTTCATTTCACGCGGGGAATATCTCGCGCACCCTGCTGTGACTCGAATACAAATGTTTGCGGATACATGTGCGTAATTCCGTGTAATCGACACTCTACTCGCGCGTTTTACGAAAAGCATTTTTTTACACGAAGATAGCGTGTTACTTTTAGCGTTTACGTCAGGATATAAAAGTATTTTTATGGCGGTTTTAAAATGAAAAAAAAAAAAAAATTATTCTTGTCCTGATAAAGGGAATTGATAGTATTTTAAAAATAAAGTTGCAACCTATAATAAAGTCTCATTAAAGTGTTGCATATGTCATCAAAAAATTGTATATCATTAGCTCATTTATTATAACTGATATGCGTGAGATTTGTCAATTCTTCACAACCATTCTTGGTACACTAATTCAATACTAATCAGTTCAAAAATTGAAATAAAAATACTAAATTTTGCATTAAGAAATGTGAAATAGGTAGTTCTACACAACAAACTCAAACTAATTTAAATTCAATTTCACTGGATTGATCATTTATATGATAATGAAAACTTTATAATTTATCTCCCGAAGACATGACAGGTCAGGTAGAAAATATTTCGCCTTCGAAATGATATCTCTTTATCTATTTCGAGTTTTTGCTCGAAATAATTTCTTTTAGGACGATTTTTCGAAAGAGTACCTTTTTTTTGCCCGACAAAACATAGTTCATCAATCAGAAATGAAAAAAAAAATAAATAAAAAAATACAGATCTAATAACCAACGCACTATATGAAACATCCTTCTGTAACGATATTATAACAAAAAAAAATTATTTCTTGTATATTCACAAAGCTTGACTTTCGAAGTAGCGACCACACTTAGAACACTCAAAATCCATTCCGAAGCATTCTCCACTACTCCATCCCCGATTTAAAGAGTAAAATTGCTTTCAAGCAATAAAGCTCGGGGAAAATAAAAACGCAAATTGAATTTTTTACGTACCGCGAATACGCTGGCGACGAGGAGGCAAAGTGCAAAAATAACGACGAAATGCTGCTTCATGGTGGCCCAACAGAGGAGATGGAGTAGAAGAAATATTCCTTTAAACTTGTCAAAATGACAGTGCTGGCTAAACTGAAAACCTGTCGTTCCGCTCGCGGCCTCTTTATATATAAAAATGTACGTAGGTGCAGCTTGTGATCCCCACGCGCGCAAAATTCTTCTTCTTTTCTTTCTTCTTATTACGCTACGGCAAACGAACTTGGATTCCGTGAAGCGCACGTAGACTCATGCTTACTTAGGCAGAGTTTACACAGGGGCTCACAAAAAAGATAAGATAGCATTTGGAAAATTGAAATAAAATGTACAGTGCTGATTAGAAGGATCGATCTTCATTTGTACCATTAATACTGGTACTGTTTTTATGAAATTATATTTTAGCTCCATAATTCAATCACAAAGTTTTTCCATATATTTTGTTTTACCTACAATTGTAACGTTTGACTAATATTTTTATGTGCTTAAAATATAATGGACTAGCATGGGTAGATGAGAAAAAAATTTATTTGTGTTAGCGCTCTTCCATTGGAGATCTGAAGATTAAGGGTTTTTTCTAGGTGTAAAAAGTAAAAGGTACTCGAACGACCCTCATTAAGTTTATTACACTTTTCTTATCCACTATTTTACGATGAGTACGAGGTGGAAATTTTAAAGCAGAGGTAAGCTATGTTGTGAATTTATTTTTAAAAGCGGAGACATCGATAAATATGGCGAACTGTCGAGAACCCATGTCATTGCATCTGTATCTCCTCGAGAATTTTCTCTCATAGTCGAAGGTATATAGCGTGCCTATATGTATTGAGTTAGGGTTGATGTGAAGTATGAGTGAGTTGGTTGCAAGCAAGTATTTGTTGTTTCGACAAATTACTAAATATATGGACACTCATATTCAACAGAACTGTTTTCATTTATTGACAAATGCCAGCCTTTGTTTGTACTTCAAGGAATACGAGTTATTAAGCGTATTTTCGTCATCAACTAATGCTTTTTCCTTATGAATTCCAAGAACAATATATAGTTATAATTTTTATTTGTTTATCATGCTACTTATAATGCACTTTGCTCAATAGTTAACTGGCTTATTGAAATTCGATAGATTTATGTTCTAGTGGATAAACTATCAATAATATTTTAACTTCAACCAGTGAAGCCTCTGAAAGTTTAACTTATTTAAATACAAATTCAAGGTTTTGATGAACCGTCAATATTTACGAAACGGGTCTGGTCACATATGACTCTTCCAAAGTAACCAAGAACTACCTAATAAAACGACAATTCTAAAAATAGGAGCCCAAACTTCTAAAAATCTATAAACAATCACGTCTGCTTCTTCACATGCTACAAGAAATAAAAAGAAAATTTTAAATGTGCTAAAGGCTCTATTCTCTACTCTATAAACATAAAACGACTCACACGTTTGCACTTCAGCTATCCCACTTCAAATCTTCATAAAATGTATAGTCGCGTCATAAAATTTTTTGTTGTGAAATTTTTGATTTTAAAATTCTAGAAAAATAAAAACAGACATTGATGGCCGGCATATAAAAAGGTTTTAAAATGCTTTCAAAAATGTAAATTGAAGAGAACATTTAACATTTCCATTATCTTAAAACTAACAGAATAAAATAGAACTACTTCATTCAAAGATTATATATACGTAACCAATAGCAGTTTACATAAAAGAAAATAAATTATAAAGAACTTTTACAAAAACAAAAAAACCTTTTTTTAGATAAGTTGATTTCATGTTCCTCTTTTTACATTTTTAATTGCTAACTGCATTTATTAAAAATTTAGATGTAAAAGTTTATGATCCACAAACATACTGTCAATAGAAATTCTAAAAAAGAAAACTGACATTTTCGTAATTTTCCAAAACATTTTCAGAAGCAAACTTTATAATACGAAAGTATGTCTTATTCACATGTTACGTTGGTTTATGTCAGAACATCAGTGTAAACAGACTAAATTATAACTTGCATAAGTTTTTTCTTTGAAAAGTTATGTTTCTTTATTAATACTATTTTTCTAAATATACTACAACGCGAGCTACAACGTCAAATATGAATTTTAAAAGAAAATTAGTGTAGCGTAAATATTCACCCAATAAAAAATTTAAATACCTTTATGATTAAACAAAAACTTTGCACCAGTTGAAACTATTTTAAAAATCAGCTCACACATATAAGTCTCAAATAAGGAATCTCGATCTTATCTACCTCCTAATACACGACTGCTTATCCAGTTCCCCGACATCGCTATTTCCAACACCACCGCATACGATCAAAACCCACCGTAATTAAAAAACCGCGCATAATTTAGCGGAAGCGAGAACGAAGAACCGTTGAATCGCGTATTAACAATGCATAGGCGAGCTCCGAGCAAGAGGGAAAGAGGGTGTATCGACCCTTCCGCGCGGGGTTTTCGCAGGACACCAGCGTCGGTGCTACCGCACTGCACTACGAGCGCTCTCGCGCTCGTGCAATGACGTCACGGATGTGTCGAGCTACGCGCGGAATGGGGCCGTGAGGGTGGAAGAGGGCGGACGGGAGGGAGGAAGAGAGGGCAAGAGAGATGCATAGAGGGCAGGGTAAGCGAGCGTAAAGTTTCTGGGTGCTGGTTTGTCTCTCGATTTTTTCCTTCCCCCTTCACTTGAACACGGAAATTTTTCGGCGGGAGAAAAGTTTATGAATGAGAGAAGTGCAATAAGAGATTTTAGCGAAATAAGCAAGCAGGTGGTAGTTGGTGGTAAGTGAAAATTTAATATTTCATCGGTGTCGCGCGAATGTTGAATGAATCTTGTAACGCGAATTTAATAATTCAAAAGAAAGGGGCGCCGCCTTACCTGCGCGATTCGCATGTGGTCCCCTGTTGCTGTGAGAAAAAAGTATTATTTTTACGTATTAACATGCTGATATTTATCCGTGAAAATGCTAAACAAAGTTTTTATAAATGCGAAATTACGTGAAAGGATGTAAATTAACTTACAAGTGATGTCAAAGAAGTCAAAATAACGTATATAAATGTAAAGTAACATCATGTAAAGTAAATTTACATTTTAATATACCAGAAAAGTATATTCCATGAGATTTATTTTAAGTTAACGCGTATGATGGAAACAGTTCATAATACATTCGCAACACTGCTTAGAATTTTAAAATAGTTTTCGAAAAATTTTTCCCTCGATTAATGTTATCTCTTATATTTTTTTCCGTCGTTATGTAAATGCCATTCTATTGGCTAATATAAATTATTTTGATAATCTAAAGTGTTGAAGACTATTATAGAATGAAGAGTCGACTTAAGAAACAATGGCAACCGTAATTTGCTGAATAGAATATCAGCCGAAATCTAACAAACAGGCGAAACAGGTGGAATTGAAAGGGGGATCAATGAAACTTGAATCGCATCTGGAAGAAGGAACAAACTTTGGCAAGCCTACGTATACACGTGTCAGCGAAAGATTGCCAGGATGTATACTCTCGACAGTACGGAATCGAGCGTGGGTTATCTGTCCTCCATTCTGTCAGTCCCTCGCTGTTCTCTCGAAATGCCATTGCTATTCACTCGTCCGTATTCTTACTCAATAAATATATTTTTTATTCTATCTGTATACTCTCCTGTAGTTGTATAAACTCATTCTTGTCGATAATGTAATCATGTAAAATGCGTGCCTTACAAGTGTGACAAACAATTATTAAGTAGCTAAAAAGTTTTAAAATGTTAAATCTTCGTTTTTTCAGCTCATCTGAAAATTCATATCCCGATTCCTCTATCTCCACCGCTTCCTCAAAGTCATAAAAGAGTTAAAATATAATAAATTGCGTTTGAAAATAACTTCACCCTCTCCAATAGCGCTTTCTTCCATTTTTCTTCCGCTTCACTCAGCCTTGCACTTTCCATCGAATCCCAGTGTTTTCCCCCTTCCTCCCCTTACATTTTCCCTTCTCTTTACCTTTCTCTCGCCCCCTCTCTCTTTCATTTCTTTTATTTTCTTTCCTTCCCATACCGAGTTCTCCACCTTCCAGCTCAGCTCCATTCCTCTGATTGACGATCTGCAATCGGACGTGACGCTGGAAAGGGTCTCGATCTGGGGAATGTATATGTGCATGGGTGACTGCAATTCATACATTGAAAGATCTTTCTTTAATTATAAAGAAAAAAGAATCTAGACGTTTACAAGAATTAAATGTTATTAATTATATACTGTTAATTACTTAATTACAATAGTGTTGATTATTTTTACTTTTACAAACATATAGAACTTAATTACTCATTACATTATTGTTTAAAAAATTATATATTAATTGTTGTCGGGAAATCTACTGAAATAACTAGGGCTTCATGAGAGTAAGACAATACAATATTTATGCGTAATTATTGTCTCGCTCTTGTAAATTCTTTAAAATTTCTCTCTTGTATTGGTCTTGTCAGTCAATGTGTAAAGTATTATTGTCTTGTCTTGAAAATCTCGATCATATTGGAGTTAAGCAGACGTGTGACTGTAAGCGAGTCAATCATTACCAAAGGTCTCACAAAGGTCAACAGCAAGTCGATTATATAAAAGAAGTCTTAAACCCAAATAGTCGGGGCACGTGAGTTCCACGTAGAAGAAGAAGGCACGCAGACCCAAACTGTAAGCGAGTTGCTTGATTAAAAAAGGCTTCAGGAGGTCCGGGGATTTTGTTTGACATCAACTTAAAGAATTTTTTGCAATGATTTTTACACATACCATGATACAAGCGATAACATGCATTGAAGGTAGTGTTCAGATAACGAGAAAATTTATTATAACTTGTTACCGTCACCTAGAAGAAAATTCAACAAAATATGACAAACATTTTGACTTATTATCCAATTTAGATTTAACCGTCATTTTGTTCCTTGTTCAGTTTCAGAAGTAGTTCCATAGGAAAAATTAGAAAATTATCTAAACCTGCGAAGCTACAATCAATTGTTTATGAGAGACTACCCGTGAAATTGAAAAAGGAACAAAATGACGGTTTTGAAATCTAAATTAGATAAGAAGTCAAAATGATTGTCATATTTTGTTGTATTTTCCTCTAGGTGACGGTGACTAGTTATAATTATAATTAAATGTCGTTAAAAAAATGTTTTCTTCATCTTAACACCACTACCATCAATGTATGTCGTTGCTTATATCATGGTATTTGTAAAAATCATTGTAAGAAATTCTTTAAATTGACGTCAATCAAAATCCCAGAACCTCCTTAAGCCCAAATTGTCTGGAGATACGAGGTCTATGTAGAAGAGGAAGTCACGCAGACGTGCAACTGTAGTCGAATCAATTATTTGAAATATTCTTGAGCCTAAATAGCCTGCGAATGCAAAACCCACGCAAAAAGTGAGTTATGTAGACGTGCGATAGTAAGATAGTGGATTATTAAAAAACTCTGCGTGTTTCAACAACTGCTTCATTTTGCGCAGAGCTCGCAGTCTCCGACTATTCAGCTTTAAGAATTTTTTAAATAATTGATTCGTTCACATCTTCGTAACATCCTTTTTTGCGAGGACCTCGCCACACTGCCCCGTCGCCCCGGTATTTGGGTTTCAGTTCATTTTAAATGATTCACTGTTAAAAATGTCTTATAATTTAAGAAACTTTTAAGTTACAAATTTAATAAATTTTAAGAATAATGTAACTAAACATCATTTAATATACAAATACATTAGGTTTAATTTGAAAACAATAACATTTTGGCACACGCATAAATAAAACCCAAATTTGAAATTTGATTTTTTCCGCCAAATATGTGCCGCCGGTCAGAGCCTAGTTGGCGGGTCGTCGTCAGGCGGCGCACCCCCTTCGTTTGGCCTCACGTACCTAAGTACGTCGGCCCGAGGGGATATAGACACGTGACATCGACCACCCCGCCAGATTTTATCACTCGAACATATTGCGATTAGAAAATGTTGAGTTATTTTCAAGACAAGGCAAGATTCCTGACACCACAATCTCGATATTCTATCGAAAACTGTATATAAATATTGTATCGATTGTCTTGAATTTTGAGACTAGACAATGCAATATCAAGATTAATCTTGCTATAATCTTCACATTAATTTTTCATTCATAATTTAGTCATAATTTATAGTACTCGACAAATCAAATCAATTAGTTGTATGGAACATAACAATAGTTAGATGTCCATATACGACCAAATTACGCATAGCAAATTTCTTGTAAGTAATGAATCCTTCAAATGAAGGAGATATCTCTCAACGATAACATTTCTCAACATAACGCAGTTACGATCATTGCCCGTTTGTATCTCCTCTCCCGACCGCTTCCCGTTTTCGGTCTCTCTCTCTACTTCTTCATTCCTCTCCTTCTCGCGTTCACAGCAGCAGCGGCGCATTCGCCCCCGAGCCGATCTGCAATCGCGCACGTGACGCACGAGAGGGTCTCGATCACTCGCGGATGTGGCTGCGAGGCGATAAAGGCACGCGAGACGTTGCCGTCACCGCAACCACCGCCGCCGCCTCCAACGACGACGGCTAGGGAACTCCGGACGGCGATCGATCGCCCGACCCCGCGAGAAAGTGCCTCTCGCTTCTACCCTTCCACTCCAGCTACTTTCTCGCTCCCTCCTGTGCTTACATCTGCTTTAGACCACCTTTCAGCCGCCCCGCAAAGTCCAGCGATTGATCGGAGGATTTTCGTGAGAGAGAGAGAAAGAGAGAGAGAGAGAGAGAGAGAGAGAGAGAGAGCCGACTTCTCGAGACGGTAAGACGGATGAAGGTGCCCCCTCTTTTTGAATTTGAAGTTTTCCGTGTGTGGGGAGAGAGGGAGAGAGATTGGTAGGTGGGTACGGGAACACGAGAGAGAGAATGAGAGAGACGATCTCTCCTAGGAAAGTTTCCAAGGGATTTGGTGAGAGAGGAAGAGAGAGAGTTGCGGCTAGATGGACGACTTATTACAGCCCGCGCGAAGATGTGCCGGCGATTGCGTGATTTATGTTTCTATTAATTAAAAAGTGGAGAAGGAAAAGAGGAGAGGCTAGAGAGAAAGAGAGTGAGAAAGACTTACTGTACTCTGGAGGCTACACGGTGCACACACTGGATTTTCGTGCAGGGCTGCTTTCTCCTCGAGCCCTCCTTCCCACGTGAATCGATCTAATTAAAGCTTCTGGAAGTGGAAATTAATCAAAGTGTAATTAACAGTTTGAATTTTTGAGAAAAGCCGAATGTTTGATTAGCGATGTGTTAGGAGTAAGAAATATTTTGTTGTTAAGTCAATTTTTATATATATAATAACGAACCTCGTATTAAAATTTTAATACATAAAATAAATATGAAAAACCCAATTCACTCTTTCTGCCAAGACAACCGTTCTGTTGCAGAGGACTGTGATATCTAAACTATTAAATCGACTCATCATCTATATGATGGCGTTTAACTTACAACATTTTTTGTGACTATGCCACTTTTGACGATTTTTGGAAAGATTTTATAGATTGAGAGCCTTGTTATTCTCTACATTAACGCAATCACTGAGAGGAAACTGAATTTTCT
Source organism: Torymus auratus (assembly GCA_900474315.1). Lineage (NCBI taxonomy): Eukaryota > Metazoa > Arthropoda > Insecta > Hymenoptera > Torymidae > Torymus > Torymus auratus. The sequence goes on along the minus strand of UXGD01002395.1, from coordinate 8,484 downwards.
TTATCCTCAAATAAAACGAAAATACAGTGGATGTTACTGCTGAGTACAATGGCAAGGAATCCTACTTTTTGAATCAGCCGTGTGCTTTCTTGAAAGGCATATTGGTTGATAACAAAATCATTAGCTGCCATAGATCTCTGACAAAGATCTCAGTTATATACCATTTTAACAAAGTACTACAAGTAAAAGCAAATTATTCCACCTACCACCATAAGCAAGCCAATATAACGAAAACAACGACTTAATCCCTCTTAAACTGCCACAAAGTAAACATTTCGCTAATCGAGTGAGAAATTCAGTGGTACCATCTGTCGCGTTCTCCTAGCAAAAGCAAATCGTCCCGTAGGCGACATCGCACTTTAATTCGGCCGCGGTACGCTCACACGACTTCTGGAGCAGACTCTCTCGTGACGCACGAGATTTTTTTGTACCGAGGCCCCACGCCGCGCGAATCCACCACTTTCGTCGTAAGCCTACGAGCACGCGTTGAGCAGAGCAAAGTAATACAAGTGCACACGTGCTTTTTAGATCGTATAGTCTAGACGGACACAATATTGTTAGTAAAGTTGGTCATGGTTATGGCACAAGCAGTGTGAGAAAGTATGGATGAACTTAGAGGTTGACTAGTTATAATCTGTTAATGGATGAATGGCTTTTTTCTATTTGTTAATGAAGCTATTCGCGCTTTAATGAAGTATCTTTAAAAATTTTTGCTTCCTCAAAGAGGAAGTTTTGTAATAGTGAAAAAGATTTTTGAAACAAAAAATGTTTAAAAACATGTTTTAAGACTTTTGGCACAAAAATCCGTTGTTTTTTAGCAAACAAATATTCGTGTCTGTATGTATGTGAGTGTGTGTGTGTGTGTGTGTTTTTTTATATCTTTTTGATCTCATTTTTTTTTAAATTGATGGACAGTCAAAGTTTTTTCATCCATAGGTAAGTAATATACTAATTTGCAAGAAATGTAAGATATAAGACGCATCAGTTCAAAGTTAGACAATGAAATTTAGCGATAGATATAATATCTTTGTTTGAAAAAAAAAGAAAAAAAATTTTACTATTGAAATTTTAGCATCTTTTTTCTGAAAAATTTATTTTTAGAATTTCAATTGATTAAAAGGAATCGAAAAATTATTTTGAGGAAGTTAAGTGCCAAAGAATTGGCAGCGGTTTTTTATTGCGCGTAATTATAAAGTTTCTGGGTTACCCTGACTTTGCATTATTAGTTTGTTTATATTGCAAGTTGCGAGTAAATACCTGATACCTTTTTTTATTTCAACAGTTTTGAATAAGTTTCATTTGAAGATGATCATAAAACTTTAAAAAATTGTTATTTAATTGATTTTAATTCGTCTACTTATATCCCTTTAGTTTTATTTTGCACGAATAGATACTGCACAAGTTAAAGCCCTACGATTCAAAGGCACTTTAACGTGCTTAATTAAGTTTCTAATTGTAATGATTAATGTTGAATGCCAATCGTACATTTCAATTATGAAACTTCGGTAAAAACAGTGGCCGGCGATAAATAAAGCAGTATAAATGAAGCGGTCAAAGCGTACGAAATTTGTGTTCACCCTGGGAAAAATTAACATCTCAAACTTTTTAACAGTTTGATACGTTTTACAGGCTACAGTAAAAGTTTGCCACTTCAATTTGTTGAACTACATGAATAAGTTTATTTTATGATTAAATTATGCTTCCCAATGATATATTTTGCAGGAGGCCATTCAAAAGTATAATAAATTAATATTGCAATACAATACCATTATTATTTGTGTGACTTCGTGAACAGTACAACTGACATCTCTTTTGAAAATAGCATCCAAATGTTCTTAAAAGAATGGCATGATTCACTTCAAAAACTATTTCATATTATCAAACATCTATCGTAAAAGATTAAAGAAATATAATCGTTGGTGAAAATTTGATTGGCCAGGGTGTTTATACATTGAGGATAAAAGAACAATCAAAATCACAATTGAGCAGAAGTTTACTTAAAGTAACGAGTTTAACTACCTCACTTAATACTGTATGATCGAGGCCGCTTTCAACCACGCCAATAATAATTAAATCCTCCAAACTTTCCTTTCAGCGCCGTTGCAAGAAACACGTTTGCTCGGAAGCGAGGAGGTGGATGATAAGAAGAAGAGAAAGAGAGAGACATAGAACGGGGTGATAATAGCTAGACTAAAAATTCCGACTGAGCTTACTAATCAAAATTGGCACAGCAATCTCTTTTTGCCTTATGTTTAAGACGTGCCTGAACTAAATAAGACTCACTCCAATAGTTTATAAAATTTAATACGTATAGAAGATGTAAAATATTATATAATATATTTGAGAAATAAAGATGAACAAAGATATATATGGAAAATAACTCGATTTATTTATAACTTTGATAACAATTGTCCGGTATACATATAATTATTTAACTTAAAATACACCACGTATTCGCGATTATTGGAGCATTTTATTTTAAAATATTACATTGCATCTTACAACCGTTTTTATCGGTCGAATCAATGAAATGACACGCACGTTTTATAGTTTACAAGTTGCAGATACTTAACTAGCGAGCGTTTAACGTAGCTTTCGTTGGCTTCTATCAAGAAGTCGAGGCCTGTAAATCACACAGTAAGGGTGATAGGTAAACGATGATGAGGTTGCGCGTCTCGGACTAGAGCAGTAAACGATCCAATTGGTGCGACGATCGGTGGAGAAAAGAGAGCGAGTGTACTGTGCTCGCTGGTTTTGTATGTTGTCGAAGGAGCGCTATTGAGAATAGCGCCCCCGATGACACGAAAATTCGCAAGTAGTTTTGCATGTCAGAGTTTCGGGCGGTTTCGATGATGCGCGCGAACTTTGAACTACGTTACAAAGAAGAAGCAGACTTTTTTGCATGAAATTAGTGATAATTTTATAATTATAAATGACAAGGGATGTATAATGTAGAAAAACTAGTCATATTTTTCTTGAAACACTATTTACATGTCTCATTAGATTATATCTCTTATCTCGAGATAGTTTCTTTTATTTTAAATTCAGTTATTATTTCATAATGAATAAAGAATGACCAAATATTTTTAAAAGTAGGTAAAATGAAAGCTAGAGTAATGAAAATAAACAGATACAGAATATTAGAATAACCTAGAACCATCTCTCAAAAAATTAACTTTCCAAGAACATCATTCTTATAAGACACTGTTTATCATTCATATTAAAAACCAATATTATACCTCGTTCGGCACACATCTACTACAACTTTTTCTGCTTTTCTACCATAAAGAACCTCGCAATTACGAAACCATTAACTACTTAAAAAACGGCGAGCGGACAATATCCCTATACGTGCGCGCTCGCCTGCGCGATCGATCGAAATTCCCTATGCATAAACACGCGTCCCACTCCCCGTTTCCTCGACCATTGCGGCGGACGTCTCGGAATTGCGCACGGTGTCACCTAGAGCGTAACAAATCCCACGAGGGACTCGAAACTACTTTGTGGTGCGCCTAATTGTACCTACGCCTGCCTAAATTTCTCTTCGCAAGTGTTTGACGTGGACCAGTGTCATAGGGAATTGGGTACTCATGAAAGACTTTGATTTTTAGCGAGAGAGAGAGAGAGAGAAAAGAGAGAGAGAGACGGAGAGAGAGATATTTCGGGGAAATTGCCTTTTTCGCTGGCCTGCGAGAGTTGATTTAGCCGTGATTTATACACGGTAATGTTGCGTTTTGTGCATTTTTCAGCAGTGTTTGATTTATAGGGTGGACAGGCTGAAAAACGACGGGGAAGTGAGTTATAAAATTTGTTTATTTGATTGTCCAGTAACAAGTACTGCTGACTAGTTATATGAACAAGGTCTCATGGAATTCTTAATTCAAAATAATAGCAATATTACGAGCTACTATTTAAAATCCGTTATCAATTCATTGGCACTTAGTTTTCTTAAACTTTCTTAAACTTAATGTTTTGATTCATTGTATTGCAATAAAATACTCTATTGATTTGCAGATTATTTTCTCGTTAGTCGTGGCATTGTTTAATTTTCATACGTGACAGTTTACAATATATAGCTTTGTGAATTCGACATTTCTCTATGTCAAATTCTTGTTGCATTATAACTTTAATTCAACCTCGGATCGTTCAATCTAATTTTGATCAAGAAATATTTAAAAAAATATATAAAAATGATATTTTGCAACACTTTATTTTTTCTTTTTATCTTTAAAAATAATAAAGAGAAAAAATATATGGACCATCAACTTAGTCTGCCCACAAAACGTGTAATAAATTGTTAAAAGTGTAATCTACGAAAACTATTCAAGTGTACACAGTATAAACTATTACGACTTTTAAAAGAAAATTTGACTACTCTATACAATAGGAATTTCTCGACCACAGATGAAGAAAACTGAGGAAACTTGAAGTTATAATGTATAATCAGTTTTGGTATTTATTCGTTTCCGATAAATGACAATTCGAAGAAACCGGCCACACAAACATTTTTCTCTCCAATATCTCGAAAAGTTATTGATCCAAACTATTATTATATCCCGATCTTCGGTCACGTGGGGATCGCGCCGAGAGAAGATCTTGGCCAATGAATGGGATTGGATAATTGTTACAAGAAATTATATCTTTGGTATTGATTCTCCATAGCTCTCAAGATACAAAGTTTGATGTACAAATCCAATCGAAGAAGTAATGGACGAGCAAAAAACTCAACCATTAATTGTATACATATAAGCGAGCTCTCTCTTCATACTTTTTTAAATAAGAAAGTTTGGAGTCCATTTGGGGATACTCGTAATTCCCACATTTTCAGTTGTTAACTTTCTTTCTTACACAAAGTAGAATTATTATTTATCTAATTATAAGTTTATAATGTTTCTAATTATAAGGCTTTTCACATATAAGATGGGGTCGAGAACACTCAATTATTACGAGTACGTGGGTCTTTTAAAACAATGTTCAATTTCTGAAGTATATATACTTCAGTACCTATAGGTACTTATTACCTAACGTTGATTCATTTAAAACGTTTCCGACACGTTTCCAGCGCGAATTTTTAAGACACTAAAAGTCAGAAAACAAATCGCTTGTCAAAATCAAATTCAAAGCATGCATCAACGTCACTCGGAATCGTTGCATATACACCGCTCGCGCAATGACGTTCCATGCACACATCGCGCGTCAGTATTGCATAGCATGCGTATGTTAAATTCAATCTTCTTTTCAATTTAACACTCGCCACTCTGCAAATGCGCGCGTGCACACCACAGCTAAAACGCTGTACTATACGTGGAACTCTCCTTCTCTCTCTCTCTCTCTTGCGCTCGCGCGCACAGGCGAGAAACCGGAAAGGACAATATTTTCTTTGTATATTCTCGCTGCACGCTCTCACAGCGAGAGAGAGAGAGAGAGAAAAATGGTTAAGTGATAAATTCTCTCGGATGATGTAGCGTAATATCTTTTCGCGCGCGTGCCTTCGATCGCGATCGCGAGCTTTGCACATATTTTACGGAATAATAATAATAACAGAGTGCGGCAACGGCAGCGCACCGTACGCTCTCGCCTGTTTATCAAATTTTAATATCTGTGCGCTTTTCGCTGGGGAAGGGCGGAGAGGGGGTGAAGGGAAGTATGTTTGCTCGTGCGAGCAGCGGTGGTTCTATGGGGCTGATTTTCTTTCGCCGGCGAATGTCGCCTCGAAATGATACGGCGCGCGTGCAACTCAGTGTATTCCGGAAGGAAGTGGATCGCAGCGTTGTGAGTTTCGAGTATTTCTGAAGGGAGAAAATATTTTGAAGATATCAGTATGGGCTGCGGCTGTGGAGAAAATTCGAAAATTTTTTCATTTTCAGAATGTATGTACTTTATATTGAAAAGAGTAAAAATAATAAAAGTTTTTTATATAGCGAAGAATTTTTAAATAATATATTTCTTTTTCAATTAATAATGTTTTTGAGAAATTCATAAAGCATTTCAGAAATTTTTTCCTGATAGTTACATGTTGAAAAAATTTACATTTGAAAATGACTATTTGTGTCACGCATCTTATACTAATATAGTGTCAACAGTTCATGTGCTTAAGGAATTGTCAAAAAAGCTTACAAAATGTTGTATCACGCGTAGCTTGGAAACAAAAGAGGATATCGGTTTCATCTTTACGGATATACGAAGCGTGCCCTAAACTAGAACAAGTTTGATTTGATATACCAATTGAATAATATCAAACATTTGGATAAAGAAAAATTTTCTTTTCGCCGACCGAAAGCTGTCTTGCTACCGCAGTTCTTTTACTATAAAAATACTAAATTATTTTTTTAGTAAAATTATCAAAAAAATTTCTGTCTTCTCCTTGATTAAAATAATACTATTAAGCGCAATGAACACAAAGCATAATGAATGTATACATATATTGGATACAGAAATTTCAACTAAGATTAAAAATTAGCTGTTTCTCATAAAACTCCCATCATAACTCACTCCTGAATCCATCTCAAGCCCTAGCCGCCATTTCGCATTATACCACGCAAGTCCGCGTCTCCGGCACTGCACCACATCATGAGCAAACAGAAATTGACGCGGCGCGAGATTTGGGTTTAGACGCGAGATAAGACCGCGCCCGTTTCGCCTCGCCCCGAAACGGAGAGATGCAATGCGTGCGTACTGCTTTCCGCATTACCGCCGGGGAATCCCAACAGTTTAATTATACGTGCGAGCGAACGCGCGCGAGCTTCGTCTAAGCTTCTGTCGCGTGATGACGTGCGCGCGCGTGCGCCCACACACACACACACACTCACGGAAGATTCTAAGCACACGATCGTAAAGGGATCTAGCTTGGGCGAAGTACTTGAATGGGTGGAGTATCCAAGGTAGTACGTGGACTATTAAGGGATCAGAATATGTGGAATATAGGGATTTGGATGTTTTGAATTAAAAATAACAGGAATGGTATATTGTTGGTAATGGACTTCTTTGTAGTGTTAATGATGTTTTAGACTTGAAGAAGACAATAATAAGCGAGTTATCGTAAAATCGTACAGCAGGAAAAAGCGAGATATGCTGGGTAAAAACTACCAACAATGCGATTTTAGGATCATAAAATAGATATTTTCGATACAAGTGACAAAAAGTGACTTTATTCTCGTGTGGACGGTTGCGGCCGAGCGAAGCGAGGATGAAAAGATTAATAGCCACACGAAAATCACTTTCTTACTCGTGTATCGAACACTATTTTTTCATACAACGTGTGGGAAGCTCAATTTAGGGCACGCTTTCTTATTCGAGCGTGTGCAAAATTGAACTTTGCGTACGGAATGTGAAAATTAGTGTATTACGGTACTAGTGCGGGAATAGTACATTGTACAACAAGGGGAGAAAATGAGCTATTTCTAGCTAGGGTGAGATGCTCAGCACGGGTGGGAGACAGAGACAAGTGCTGCAGACACCTACCAGAGTCTGAAATAGCTTTTGTTCCCGTGTTACACAACGTATTTTTTTTAACGAAGGCATGACTGGGCCTTTTTTACGTGTGTGAGTCGGAGAGAGGATTGGACATTTCAAGTCGTATACAACACAGTTGAAAAATTAATTATATACCCTGAAGAAAGGCAGAAATTTTCATTTCTCACCTAAAACAAGTGAGAAATGAATATTTTTACCCCCCTATAGATGGAGAGGAACTGCAAAAGCTTCTTTTCCTTGCCGTTCAGATCCGAGCTGACACACGCCAGATAGTCTACGTTAGCATCGCACCTCATCAACAGGTCCAACCCCTTGTCCTCACAGAGTTTAGTTAGTTCTATGACCTCCGCCGTAGGGCAGAAGTTCGATTCGTAAGGGAAGTAGGCTGATGCAACAACCACTTCCCGTTTGCCGTCTTTCTCGTCTTTGTACCAAAATTTAGCAGCCGCCAAGTCGTGTAAGCCGGTCTTGGGTATGGCTTCCACTCTTAGGCACTTATTTAACCAAGAGGCAGGCTCTTGAGTTGTTCACCCTCCCGCATATCAGCTGACCGCATCCTCTCAGGCCAGTAATCTTTGTTTTATATATTGTGCATCCTTGCAATGCTTCTGGTTAGTACCGCCAAGGCATTTTTGCAGTTATGCAAGTTTAGTTGCATAAAAATTACCTTAGAAGCTGCCATCTTATCATAGATACGTTAGGCAATTTACCGTGAGGGTCGTGGACCTTTCTTTAGTTTCGGAAATCTCCGCGTCACTGTCCAGCCTTTCTTCCTTGTCGGAGCCAGTGGTATCCGCTTCCATATTTTCGATGGTACCCCCATCCTATGCTGCGTCTTTATCCTTCTAAACCAGATAGTGCGCTCTGAAGCCACCACAGTGTGGAAGGAAGTTGATGCGTTTTAGCGCCTCGCCCCAGCGTTGGCCGCGCACTATTCTGACTGCAAGGAATGTATATCTATATATATACAGTATATATAGATATACACTTCATACAGTCAGAATAGTGCGG
>UXGD01002394.1:0-26374 GCA_900474315.1 Torymus auratus | reverse complement strand
ATATTACACACCTAGGCCAGTAAAATAAGAAATGTCTCAGATCACATGTAATTGTCGACCGAGGCGAAGCCGAGGTTTACAGACATGTGATCTAAGACATTTCTTATTTTACTAGCCATGGGTCGTAATATACTATTTTTGTTTTTGCTTGTTGAGTAATATTTCCTTGACTTGGATTGTCAAGGATTACTGGGTGTTTGTATGCGAATATTTACCATTTTTTTTTATTTTTTTTTTTTTTTTTTTTTTTTTTTTACTAGAATTTTTACTATTTTTAGTTAGTAAATATGACGAACTTTATTTGAATACGCTAGGATCTTAGCGTAGGATAACAAAGTAATTATTTCTACATAATTTATTTCAATGCAGTTCTCATGGTGATAAGTAGAGTGATTGCAACTCAAGAGCAAGATTTGTATCCTAAAGAGTTTTTTAGGGATATGAATTTATTTTATTTTAATTTTACTTACATGGAGAATTCCTAGTAATCGACCTACCTATGCGATCACAAACTAAACTCAATCTTCCTTTATTGAGAATTCGTATAGCTTTTTATACATTTTATATTGGTTTTCTATTTAAAAATAAATAGAATTTAATAATTCTGTTTTGATGCGCGAGTTCAATATGTTTAGTGTTATAAATAAAAGAATTATGACAAATGTAAATTTATTACAATGATATTCATTCAATTATGCTAAATTTTATCATTAGATTTTTTTTTCTTTTTATACCTCTAATAAATCTATTACATCGTTGAGATTCTATTCATACTATATGTATATTTGTTTACGATGAACATAGATGAATAAATATGGTGCGTTGGAAGATTTTTTTGAAAATATGTGCATCTGTATATAACAATCTCACATTCCGTAGTCTACATTTACACTTCAACAAAATGTAGAAGAACTTTGTAACATTGATACTTTTTAATAAAAAATGTACATTAAAAAAAATAAATAAAAATCCTTTACTCTTCATTAAAATGATCAATCTGATCCCTACAATCTGAAAAGAATTAAAAAGACGCCACCACGACTGTAAGTAGTTTAAAATAAAAAAGAAAAGATCATCCCCCGATAACTTTCTCTGCCAACGCTTCTTCTGTTCGATCTTCTCCATCGCCACAACTAACACCTTCCGTCTTCGCTTTCTGTTTCAGCCACCGTCTGGATGGAGGACCCGTTACTCATACCCAACGATTGGCAACGACAGCAACGGCCTCAGCTGCTCAGGTCAGCGCAGGTCTGCATACAGCTACAGCAGCAGCATGTCTGCCCAGTGTGCGGCAAGAGTTACGCGGTGTCGCGCTCGCTATGGCGTCACCGCAAATTCGAGTGCGTCAACTCCAAGAAGAAACTCACCTGCGACGTATGCGGCTACGAGACGCCTCACAAATGGACGCTGGACAGCCACAAGGAGAAGCGCCACGGTTCCCGACGCTCGAGCAAGTGAGCGAGGGATAGATTTTTGTAAACGAAAATCGTAGGATGATTCGTAGATGATACGCAGCGTTTGCTTTGAAATAAGCAACAAAACCTGTTTTTTATCAGAAACAATCGTGTGGATTTTGATGTCGTGTGTAGACAGAGAGAGACTGGCACTTTGGTGTGGTAGCGCTACTGTATTTCTCTGAGTGCGTGTGGTTAAGTTCACCTGTATGCAACTTCAACGATCGTTTAGGTGATTTTTCTGTATTAACGAAGTGTGCGGGAGGTGACTTTAATATGTTTTCGATGTGTAAACCTACGGAATGTGACAGAAATATGAGTAACGTGTATACTTAAAGACCGAGTAATGCTGAAGACAACGCAACGAAAATCTTCAGTTCTTTGTCGAAGGCAGAGATCTAGCTAAACAAGTATTCGGAGGTTGCGTATAACTTGAGAAATTTGTGGATCGAAAGATAGTATGAGAAAAACTATAGGTCACTTACTGAGCCAATTAGGCTGTAGGCGGATAAACCAAAATACGTATGGCATAGACAAAAAAAGAGAGAAAGGGAGAGAGAGAGTGAGACATGTTTTATATTTTCCATGTAGGATTAACGTCGTAATATTTTGTTGTTGATGTATCATTTATTATAATTACAAGTGTAAAAAAAATATATATATATATAATTACTTTATAAGTTTAAGTATAAAATGGCAGTTAATTATTTACAATGAATTTCATGAAACTGACTTCGAGAAAATAGTTCTGTATTTATTAAGGAAATCTAAAGCATATATTTTTAATAGATGGATTTTATTTCTTTTAACTCAACCCATTCCTTTCTTATACCTATAAGCCATTGCTTGTTTACGACAAGTATTTTCTTAAACCATTAAGGAGAGTAGTGTAGAACTAAAAAAAAATGATTAGATTAACATTAACAATCCGCTAAAAATACCTCGAATAATGAACCTATTTCAAGTAAGACAGTAAAATCTTCATTACTAAATTTACTAAACCTAGTAAACAGCAGTACGCAATAATTTCACAATTTATATAAATAACCGTTTTCTCTTTTCAAAATTGAAATTACTCTCTTCTGTGAAACGCTTTCATCAACTATCTTTAACACAGTAGTGCAAGTCGATCTTAATCGACCGAAACCGCCGAAAGTATTCTCGCTTTTCCAAGTACGTACGGGGGTACAAAAGGAACACCATATAGCGACCATTTTAGCCAAACCTCATCCTGTAACGTCAATTTCTGTGTTCGCAGCCTACCGCAAGACCTACTCGGGCGAGCAGATGCTCGGCTACACGTGCACCAAGTGTAGCAAGTTTTACAAGATGTGGAGCAACTACCTGAAGCACAAGTGCGAGGCGCCCGAGTTCAAATGCCTCATGTGTCCGTTCGCCGCCTTCAAAGCCTTCATCCTCCACGCCCACCAGATCGAGCAGCACTTTTCCCGCCATAGCCATTCGCATCAGGGAAACAAGTAGACCTATAGCCTCTAGCGCGAAATTCCAAGCTTTAGTGTGTCCTCTTATTCTTAGTCTATTTTATTATTGTCAGCTTTTGAATCTTTAGTGAAGGTTCGATCGAAGCTATTGTATCGCCATGTAGAGAACGACAGTATAAGTGCCTGAATGACGTTCATCGTATGTCGCAATTGATTGAGAAAAGCATTATACATATATGCAGCACTTTAGGAAAAAAAAACGGCTGGAGAAATTTTCTAATCAGAGACTGTGATAAAACATTGACATTTCGACTGAAACTTTTAAAATGTGATATTTAAAAAAAATCAGTATTGGTATCCTATATTATTGAAATTAGTTTTGAATTAATTTACTAAATTTTAAAGTTCCAATGCACGAAAACTTACATAATTGCACTCAAATTAATTTTACTTATACTCAGCATTATTTAGCTATACTATAATTATTTGCTTGATTTTTTATTTAAATTAAATCAGCGTATCCTTCTTATATTTTAAGTAATTTGTACTTCCTAATAGTAATAACTGTGTATCCTCTAAGAAAATCACTTCATATTAATAAAAAAAAAAAAAAAAAATTATTTATAGTTTATCACTATTTTTTTTGTTTATTTATTTAAATCATGATGAAATACAATATTTTCTTCGAATAAAAAATATAATAAAGTGTTTTTTCATATCAAAGTTTTCTAGTACGAACTGTAATTTATTGCTTATTTCATTGTAATAACTTTGATTTATGACTTTCAGGATATAGGACAAAAAGTATCTAAATCAGTCATGAAAAAGAACTTCATTTAAAATCTTTTCCGTCAAAACAACGTTTCGTAGAAATTGTATCTCCAATTACAGTCAAAGAGACCAGCATCAGACATATTTCATTCACAGCTATGGAAACAGTTGACCACCACAAACTCATCGCATTGACAGATGTACAACCCCACAATATAACATTATTATATGTTTTAATAAAACTCCAGTAAAACAAAAATCTAACACAGCAAAAAAAGCTCGCGCTCACGTAGACATTGGACCGAAAAATAACCGCTCGCGTAACCAAATAATCATCAGTCTCACACCAATACCGAACACTACCTCATCTTGTGACTTGTATCTTTTTGCAGATTTCTGGCAGCAGCCAACCTCCTCGTACGCCCCTCCAACCTATCAACAACTGTGCCGTCAGCAGCATCACCAACAACAGCAGCAGAAGAACGGGAAAGTGGCACAATTCAAGTGTCCAAATTGCGGCCGTATGTACGTGCGTTTGTCGTGCATGAAGCGCCACCTGAAGGTCGAGTGTGGTCAACTGCCCAAGTACCAGTGTCAGATTTGCAAGGGCTGGTTCAAGTACAAGCACAATCTGTCGGCTCACATGGAGCTCCACTACTCCGAGCCGAAATTCGCCTGTCCCGCCTGTCCCAAGAAATTCTACCGGCGCGATAAGCTCGTCGATCACGAGAAGAAAGCCCACGGCAGCCTGAAACCGAAGAGCGTTTGAGAAATTATAAAGTCTGAATTTTCCGTGCGATTGGGTGGGCTGACTTATCGAGATTAATTGTTACTAAAGTTGGCTAAAGAATAGTCCTTTATATAAAAGTCCTATTTGAGAACTATCATTTTATCGATTATTGAATTTTCAATAATAAAAGTGAACATAGATGCGCGTAGCGCGCCAATTAACGCTAGTAGAGACTAATACTTGTTTTCTGTTTGGCAAATATAAATTGTTTAAAGTATTTTAGAAGGCAAAATGTACTATAAGAAGTTGTGTACTTTATTCTGATGAAACAGTTTGATAAATCAGTTACGTTAGCAAATTTTATACTACGGTTAAGTTGGTTTACACTAATAGATAAGATAAAATAAGCCTGAAACGTAGTTTAGTTTTGCCAAGCTTAATCGACAAATTTTTTTATGTTATATTTATAAATCAGTATAGAATATCTATTGTTTACTACTATAGTATAATTAAAAATGCCTTGAAAAACGTCGGAATCTTGGATATCTTTTTGATAGAAATCATTGGTAAGAATATTTAAGTACCAAAACTGTAAAATATAACGTCGGCAATGTGTATTTATTATGTTGAAAATATGAAATTTTTAAAATGGAGAACAACATATTTTGGTTTGATATAATAGTGAATATTTGTTATAAAATTTATATTTAAAATATATATTAATAAAATATGTTTCTTTTGTAAAATTAGTTTTTTACACCGTACCTTGGACAACTAAAAGTTCGTTAATTGATACTTTTTTAAATCATTAACATATTCTTATTTAACAATTAATTTATGCCTATTTTCGTAATTCTATTGCAAAAATATTTTTAGTTATTGAAATATTTAGTATATTAACTGTATTTAATCTTTTTCAGGATTGATAAAATAAAAATTTATTGTTCGAAAAATTGTAGTACAAAAGTTTAATATTTTTTTATATAACTTTTATTATTATAAAAATTTGAAAAGAAAAAAATTGACTATTTGTTTTACATGGGCGTAAGTAAATGAAAAAATAATTATATATGTACCGTGTCAGTCGTATTATTTTTATTAACCGTCTAAAAATATTTTTCAGGTTTCCACTTCAAAGGAATGCAGTTTCAGCTACGGATTTTATTTCCTATAACTATTTCAAGTGTTACTTAAAACCCCATTAAAAATTTTTTTTTTCACCAATTTGGAAATCGTGTGATGCTTCATTCCTCCCACATTAATCAAGAAAATAACGTGCATATTTATAAATGACAAAGGGTATTTTGTACACTCGACATTTTCTATATATTTTTTTCTATTTTATGTTTCGTTTGAATTTTTTTCTTTTTCAATTTAAAATAATTGTTTTATATTTTTTTTTAATGAAATTGTAAAAAATAATAAAATTAAGGCAAAAGAAAATTAATCAAACAATAAATCTTATTGCAATATTTTTTTATATTTATTTACTATCCAATATTATCCCATAATTTAATAATTCTTATATTAATTTATATTAAATTTAATCTTATTAGTTTAAACTATTGAATAAATTTCTTTGTTGTAATTACTTTCTTATCAAGCACAATTGTTACTAATTATTTACCTTTGCTTTCATTAATATTTATTTATACATCATTATCGCATGCACGTTAATTAGTAAAAGCTATTTATTATGATTTTTCATCGCTTTTGAACATTTAGTAATTTTTCTTATAGTTCCAATGAATAGTTTCAGTTTTATTCACACTTTCCTCTTTTTAAATATAGTAAATAATGCTTTTTTTATTTGCATAAAAGATTTTCAAGTATCGCTTAAAGCCTCAAGAAAAAGCTGCTGTTAATCTCCGAATAGCCTAATGTTTTTCACTTTAAATTTAGCCAAAGCAACCTGTAAATCTCCCGGTAACTTTCTTACAACGCCTGACCAGCCGCTTGACTTTTCTCAAACTCACTAACGAATTGCTCCGAAGCAAAGAATAAAAACAACAGCAATCTCTCTATCTATCTCTCTACAGCCGATGCAATCCTCTGGAACGAGACGCTTCGTAGATAAAACGACCGACTGTCGCTCCCATTGCCCGCGCGCTAACTCCGATATAACCACCCTCCACAACTGTTCTGTTACAGCCGAGGATCTGAGCATAGCGTCGAGGCTAAAGTGGGCCGAAGCCTGGCAGAAGCTGGCCGAGAACGTGCCGTCCATCATGTGGCGCTCGGGCATGTCGTTCACGGCCAAGAGCCTCATGGGTTTCGAATCGCCAAGTCATAGTCTAACTGCCAGTGAAGGCTTCAGCTGCTCGGCCTGCGGCCGTGTCTACAAGCTCAAGAGCAGCCTGAGAAACCATCAGAAGTGGGAGTGTGGCAAGGAGCCCCAGTTTCAGTGTCCCCACTGCGTCTACCGGGCCAAGCAGAAGATGCACATATCCCGGCACATGGAGCGCATGCACAAGGAGAAACTCTGCAAGCAGGAGATGGTGTAACTGCGTCGACGATGTAGATCGCAGGAAGTGCGAGTTCAGAGAGATGTCAATGACTTGGTTTTCCATCAGTTCTGGGTGAATGTGGGGGAACAGATTCTTTCGACATTCAGATAGACGTTTTTCATGTAATGAGTAAGGGACTTAAATGATTTTCTGCGCTTGGAAAAAGATTTCTTATGACGAGTTATATTTACAATTATCTCTTCTGATACAGACTAGAAGATCTGAAATTTTTGAAAACTGAAACACAAACATTTATGCACATCTCTCTGAATATTCTAATATTTATGCTTATAGGTTATCTGTATTGCTAAGATAGATTAACGATGCGATTAATCTGATTACTTTTGAAGCATTAAGAAATGCAAAGTCGATGCTGAGATATTAAAAATCTCGCTAATTCTACACTGAAATAATTATTCCGATTTGCATTACTTTGGGTAAGACTATAATAACGGGGCGGGAGGGGAGACGCGCGAGTAAAAATTTCCGTGAAAGCAATGAACTGGTGCAATCGTCTTTCGGAATACCTTTTGGGCACGTGGATGCGAACGATATGTGAAATTAACTGTGATAAATCGCTTGGATACAAGCGAGACTAGAAGAATGCATTTGCAGAGGCGACAAGTCCTCCTCAAAACTTTCGGCCAGGCTGTTAATCGATGCGCGCGAATTGGGCGTAATGCTGTTTGAATGATATTTCGTGTTTTCTTTCTTTCTATTGTGTGGCGCATACTTTAAATATTATAAGTAGATTAGTTTATCTATAACAGTCCGTATCGAGATCGATCGTTAGATTGCAAATCAAATCGATTGCCCTTGAATCGTGCGAAATAAAAACGCCTTGAAGTAGAATACGCAGATTCCGGATAATCCGGGAGAACTCTTCCATAGCAACCATTCTGGTCACACTGGTTCCATATTTTTCTAAACGAACGAACGCCGCCGTGCGCGCACGTCCCCGTTGGTTAAGGTACTGCAAACAATGACTGAACGGAAACGTACATCACACCCGAGTGTACAATACACACGTAATAGGTTATGAAATACTATACTCTACGTCAAATCAAATGTGTAGGATATTTCAATTGTACATACATATAGCTCCGTACCATTTATTTATATATTTATTTATTGTTCCTCGGTATCTATTGTTTTATTTTACTTCTACTTTAATACCGACCAAGACTCTTACACTTTTGTTTCAAGACTGATCACAAATTAAGAAAATAGTTTTATCGTCAATAATACATTCCCCCCTTCTTTAATGTATTTATACTATATAATATATAATGTGAATATTAAGTATTAATAATATAATGCACACTGTCGATAAATTTTAAACATCCCATAATCTCGACTTCTTCCATAGTTTTAAAAGATTGCTCCAACAGTGATCTCTGAAATAGTAAATATTTTATTTATTTATACTAATTTAAATTTTATTATGAAAATCCAGTACACGATAACCTCGTCAATACTTTGTCCTCTTAATAACATTCCATTGTACAAAATGCTAATACTAACAATAAATTGCCAAATAAAGCGCGAAAAGCAATACAACAACACGCCGTCGAATACTCGTTCCACATATTCCTACATATATGTCAAGCCAACAGTGCGCCACGGCCGTTCGACTTTTTATAAAACATAGCCAATATTTATAGATATCATTCAAGTTATAAATAATAAATTAATAGTAATTATAAAAAGTCCATAGAAATAGATTATGAAAAATACTAGATTTTTATTGAATATTTTTAAATAGACACTAGATAAGTTAGATTTTATTTTTAGAAGATTCTGTAAATCGAGGCTATAAACTTTTACTTTCAATAGTAATAGTTCACGGCTTATGTTTACGCTAAAGGGACTGGTCAAAATTTTTTCATTATTAAGATAGTATATTAGTAATTAAAGATCTACACTTTTTGATCTATTAAAGTCATGATTTTGACCTAATCTAAAAACTAAAAATGTCCGGATTGAAAAATATGGATAAAAATGTATAATGCATACATTTTCTTAGATATATATTAGGTTCTAAGATTAATATTGAAAACATAAATTTACTTATAAACTGAAAATAAATCAGTGCTCTAAGAATAACTAGACAAAAAAAAGATAAAATTAACTAAATATATTATAACATTAGAATGCAGCCATTTCATGATAAATATACTGTGCCTCATAAAAACTACAAATTTTGACAAACGAAATATATAAAAACATCATTGAAGTATAATTAAGAAGTTCTATAAATATCATTACAAATATTTAATAATAATTCTTTTTCTAATATTTGATGTGGAAGCAATTGTGTTAATTAATTTTTATCTATTCATTGATAGATTTTGAAATAATTTAAGGTAGAACTATATTTGTATTTCTATATATTTCTTTTCTTGCATGCCTTTCCGCAGTATCATTAGAAGTATTGAATGAAAATATTAAAAGGCAAGTTCAATAATAGCACTTTCTTAATTTTAATCTGCTACATCGATATAATAAAATTTTCGCTTTCAGCTTATCACTGTCTCATATGTAACAAAGAAGAAAATTTTAATATAAATTATGAAATTAAAAAAATTGAAAATTAAATTAAATTTTTTCTAATACACGTGAAAAAAGTTATACATTTCATTTCGCTTTGTTATAAATTCGTTACTTATAATAATAAATGCATCAAGAGACATGGGTAAATAATACATATAAATACATGCATATAAACGTCCAAAATTTAGACATTTTAAGCTGTCAGATTATAAGTTTTTTTACATTATATCTCACGAATAGTTTAAAAAAAATTGTATTACTGAACAAATAATTATATCGAAAACAATTGCAGTTTCTTATCGTTTCTATAAGCCATTATAAAGTTATTTACTATGTGAAATATACTCTATAAAATGAAAATTATAAAATAAATTTAATATTTTCGCCATGGCATTGACTGTTAAAAAGAAAACAAGAAAGTTATTCGTCTACATATAGCGTAAAGAACTTTAAAATTTCTCAAGACATTTAAATAAACGTTTCCTGAACGTTTAATTTGAACCTAATTAATAATCATAGAAAAAAAATTAATTGTGAAAGAAACAAAGAAATATATTCTATATTTTTGGCTCTATTATTATTTAAATTGGTACAGACAAAACAAAATTTAGCGTTGATCGTTAAAAAAGATAAATTTATAAATTGTCTCGAACAGAAAGTTTATAGAATAGATAAAGCTTTACACTATTAAGAAAATGCTAAAAACTTACAATTTCGCACATAAGCCAAATAAGAGCTTTGTATTTTTAGATTAAGTATTTAGTGTTAAATAAAAGTAATTAACTATAAACCATGCTCGATCTGTATGATGAGAAATTACTTGTATATGAACTGGTTAAAAACGATAAATCGAATGTACTTCGCTCTAGATCAATATCGGTAATATTTATAAACTGTGAAGAAGAAGATCGAATAGAGCCTTGTGTTACGTGCCTTTGAGTATACTGGTTGAATATTAGACTAAGAAAAAAGGCCCTGAGAAAGTTTTGCTGAAAAAAAAAATTATAAATTAATCAAATTAACAAATTTTGTGAATATATAGATTTCAGGACAATGTACAAGAACTTGTACGATATACTATAAAATATTGAAAAGGGTTCCCTTTTTTAAATTTATTGTGAAAAAAATTAATAATTTATTATGGCAAAATCAACATTCTTAAATATTTGAAAATGAGTGATAACTGACTATTATATCTTCACTGCCATAGTCGCATTTAAATACATTGCTTTTCAGTATTCCATCATATTTTTCTAAAGATAATCAAGTAAAATTGTGGGTTTATATATATTTTATCCTTTATCCAATGTCAAGAAAACTATTCATTTTATTATAACTAATGAAACTTTCAATAGTATTCATAGAACGGTACATCAGAAAGTTTGTATCGCTCAGCGCAAACAAAGAAGTATTTTGCACTTTGTATACTTAATTACAATTCCGCTCGCCATTAATTTCTCCAATATTTGAGCATTTTTAATTAATTTATGCAAATCATTTGTTTGATTATAGATATAACGATAATCTCTTTTTTCAGCGAGGTATTGAGTTATTTAAAATCTTACATATGCCTGAAAAAGTAATGCTTTTACAAATAAAAATACAAAATTTCAATGGTCGCTTATAATAAACTTATTATAACAACTGTTGCTATCTTATTAATATGATTATTTTACAAACTCATTTTCTGAAGGTCCTAGTAAGTCCTTTTACAAGGTTTTTGTTATTATTAAAAATTTGTAACTCATACCAGTGTTTTAGTCTAATTGTCTTCATCATCGGTAAGACATTATTTTGTGCGACGTAAATTGCAGTCCTTTTTATTGGAAATTTAAAATTCATTTTCTCTGTATGTGTAATTGTATCAATATATATATGTTGTTTATGTGTATTTATTTCATGTTAATTTTGAAAAAGGGACGCAGAATATCTTCAAAATTTTGAATTTTTAACTTGTTATATAATATGTGCAGCGGTAACAAGTTAGTCTATTTTTTATTTGAACTTTTACTAGCAAAGAAATGCATTAATGTTAGGTGCGGTTTTATAACATTCCGAATGCGTCGCTTTTAATACTTTTTGTAAAATGTTAGATGTTGATTTGTACTCTATTAAAACAATTAAATAAAGCCTTAAACGATTACTGTTTTTTTTATTTTACATCAGTTATGCAATAATTACATGATTAAATTCATTAAGTACTATGCTTGTAAAACTAATTAAGTTATATTTTTCAGGTAATTGAAATTTCGCCAGGAGCCAACTTTAGCTACAGCTACGTGAGATACTCAACAATAAAATAATGTGTTAAACTGTCAGTATTTTCATAACTGATTTGCGTTTTTTTTATTTTAAATACATAAGTATTCATCAAATTGCATTTTTTTCTTTGTAATTTATTTAACCTTCACCTCATGCATTCCTTGAAAAATTCATTCCACCGACAAAACGTACACCATCCACTTTATTATTATATTTTATTTGTCAAATAATACAAATTCACTGTTAATGTCTATAGTTTTGTTGCAACCTATTTGTTTTATTGCAATTTACAAAACGTACACCATGCACTTTCTTATTATATTTTATTTGTCAAATAATACAAATACACTTTTAATGTCTATAATAACCTATTTGTATATTGAAATTGATTGTGGGTTTTGTTACATATATAAAGTCATTGAAATGAAAGAGAACAGTTTTTGCAGTTATATTTCAGTATACTAATGGAATATTTTTCTCTTTCCAGATCCTCTTCTTTTCATTCCACTTCCTCCAGAGCCTCCACCTATAAGATACTTGTTCAATTGTCCAAAATGTGGCAAAATGTATTCGAGAAAGGACACGTTGTATAGGCATATGAAAATCGAGTGTGGACAACCACCCCAACACGAGTGTTCGTACTGCAGGAAAACCTTCCATCAGAAGTCGAATTATACGCGTCATTTTAGAAAATGCATGATATCAAATAGAACATTTAAATAACTGTACTATTCAAACAGTTATTTTTTGTATCATGTTGAAATTGACTTAATCTGACATAAGTAACAAATTCGTTGATTTTTCATTAAATTTACAAAATATGTTATTTTGTATAAGTGATAGTATTATTATGTTAATAAATAAATGAGCAAAATACAGCTTAGGTAGCATAAAACTAAAATATTAGCGAAGACAAAACCAACTGGTATATGAGTGTAATGCTCACTGATGTCCTAATGTAAATTATGGAAGCTATTATGTGCAGAATTATAGGTAATAAAATCATAATGTAATAAATATCTTTTTCATTAAATTCAACATCACTAACGGTTGCCAATAAAAATTATCAGTAAAACTCATTTCATTTATAATTCTAATCCATAATTTCTATCTAAAGATCATCATGAAGATTGCTGTCTGGAGTTACCAGAAGTCTTAAAACGTATTTTTCCATATTTCAACTTTTAATTAATTTATTTGAAAATCTCTAAATTAAATTTGGAGATATCATAATAGTTTATTGAAAAATTCATTTTCTTCATAATTAATAGTAATAAAGGATGAAAGCACAAAATCAATAATCAAAAAGTATGATACTAACCATTTTACGATGTTTTCAGATCTGCTGTGAAGATTACAACAGGATGTAAAGAACTGCACCTACCGGCCTCAAATAAAAGAATCTGAAGAAATGAACAATATTTTCCAAGATATGTCAAGTTATCCGAACAGTATTTTCTAATCAGTATACGCTTTACATTCAGAAAATCTATCCTTATAGTTACTTCATAATTAAGGGATACTTATGATTTTTGGGAGTGCGTGACGTCAAATACAGCATCTTAATATTTAATTACAGTATTTGTATAGTATTGAAATTTTCTTCCACTAATATTGATGACAAATTCATGTTATCTTACAAAATAAATGTGATTATTATGATAATAAAAAAGTCAGCTGAATTGGAAGATATAATTTTTATATTCTAAAACATTGTTTACTTACGTTGTAACAATCTTGTTAGTATTAAAATAAATATTATTTTTAAACAAACAACAGCTGTATATTTATTAGGAATATAACTACAGAAGAAAATAAAAATGCTAGAACAACGTCGACAACTGAAGATTTATTAACGTTTTTACTAATGTAAATTTTTTTAACTACTCTGAAGACCATAGTTTCTTTACCGATAGGTGAGTGTTAACTCTGAAGAAAGGTGTATAAGAAACTAAATATTACTATTCCTTCAACATTGTTTATTTAAAATTTTCAATAAAGCAACTCGTTCTTGCGAACATTAACCACCGCCTAAAATCGTTTTTACAATGAACGACGAACGTTGTTGATGTATCTATTGTTTCAAAAGCTTGATGCAGCTCATTTTTCTTGCTCTTACTCGTTCTGCCTTTTTTCTTTCTCTTTCCCACGGAGAAAAATAAACTGTCATAACGGCGTACGAGTTCGATTACGATGTTCAATTTTGTATCGATTTTATGAAATGTGCTTTGAGAGTAATACTACCTTGTGTGCACGAAATCACCCTTTTAAAAAAACATGTGATATTTTTATCTAAATAAAGTAGCAGATTTTTCTGGTGTTTTCTGGACTAATTCGACACATGAACATAAGATGTATTTTTTAGGTGTATTTCCAGGTCGCCAATTATGGAGTCTAAGAAGTGCGCTCCGTAGATTTTTGCGTCTAAGTGTCAAAATGTACACGTCCCGACACCTAGACTCCATAACCTACGGAGCGCACTTCCTAGACTCCATCATCGGCGACCTGTAACACCTAGACCATGCACGAATATGTTACGACACCTAGCGCACTTCCTAGACTCCATCATCGACGACCACAAACACCTGGACCACGCATGAATATGTTATGACACCTAGACGTCGAAACCTACGGAGCGCACTTCCTAGATTCTATCATTGGCGACCTGGACACCTAGACCACGCATGAATAAGCTACGACACCTAGACGCAAAAACCTCCGGAGCGCCCTTCCTCGACTCCATTATCGGTGACCTCATACACGTAGACCACGTATTGGATACGTTTCGTCATCTAGACCCAATAACCTACGGAATGCACTACCTAGACGCCATCCTCGGCCACCCCGGCCCCACACAGGTCATGCATTGGATATGTTCCGACATGTAGACGCGAAAAACTGTTTTGCTCTCAGGTAATATATGCTTTAGTACCATCCGGTCGGTAACGCTTTGAGAGTTTAGTAGATCGCACTGGAGACGCAGAAGTCATTATGTATAGAATTGTAAATAAGGAATAAAACTTGTTACAATAAATGTAATTTCTTCAAATTTAATATAAATACCGTTTTACTGAAAAAATTGTTTAATCAACACCGAAGATGGGTAATGTCTACCTGAAGATCATCATGAAAATATTCGTTTCAAAATGTTACCAGAAACACTGTAAAATATAAAAACCTCTAAAATGGATTTGTAAATATCACAATATTTTATGTACTATTTTTACTTTTATTAAGTCCCTCTAGTTTAAGTCTATGAAACAATAGAAAAAAATCAATTTAATTTTTTACGGCTGCTGTGAAGAATCCAACTGAAATACAAAACAATACTCGCTTACCTCACGTAAAAGATTCTAGATTAATAAAGAATATTTTGTAAGATATGACAAACTATCCAAACATTATTTTCTAACAGTTGAACAAAAACTTTTGTGAATAGAATATATACTGTATCAGCAGAATATAAAAGATATTTACAATAAGATAATTTTATATTCATAAACACGCAAGATAATTTCTTTATGAATTTCCAAATAACACCTGTTTCAACTGGATATCCAGAGGACGTTTTTCTATTGGAATGCGAAGATATGTATAATGTGGAGCATAAGTTGAGCATACAATGCCGTAGCATAAGTAATATATATATTTACAACATAAATGTGATTCTGAAAATAAATAAATGAGGGGAAATGGGATGTGATATATTTATTTGAAAAGATTATTTACTTTATAACAATGTGGTTTCTATGAAGATAATTATTTTTGTCAAACGAATTACAACTGAAGATTTGTTAGGGATACATTTAATGAAGAAAATAAAAATACTATAACAAAGCCGACAACTGAAGATTTATTATCATCTTTATTAGTGTAAACATTTTAACTACTCTAAATATAATCTTTCTACCCATAGGTGAGTTCCTACTCTAAATAAAAGTGTAGAAAAAACTAAACTCTCCTTCTTGAGTTAGAATTTATATGCAATCGTAATATTTTTATGTAGGGAATATTGTATTAAGACTTTGAAAAACAACTCAATAATGTTATCTATGATAATTTTATTAAAAGTATTCACACAACATTATAATGTTATATTAGCGTAAATTTGAAAAAAAGGAATTATTTAATAATAATTCATCCATTTAAAATAATTCGGAAGCTTATTGCCATAAAACAATTAACGAATTATTGTTTTCTTTAACCTTACGAACGCTGTCGACTTTTCAGTATTGTTTCAAAAGCTTAATGCAGCTAATTTCTTTAGCTCTTTCTCTTTCTGTCATTTTTCTTTCTCTTTTCCACGGAGAAAAATAAACTGTCATAATGGCGTAAAATTTCAAGAATGATATTAAATTTTGTATTAAATTGGCATAATTCCTATTCCCTTAGCACACCTTATAAACGTTTTTTTTACGAAGCTACTGAAAAAATGTTCTTAATTACAGATGTCTACAAAATTTGTCAAGCTATCAACGAACCGACAGTTTCTTTTTCTCCTTATTGATGCGCGCTCGATAAATACTGTTCGACTCATGACTTCCAACGGCCTGACCTTTCATTTTGCTTTCTGTCTGCGTAGACTCCCACTCGACCTGTTCCTCGACGTCGTCATTGACGCGGCAAAAATGGATGTGCCGCAAGTGCGGCAAGCGTTATCAGTGGAAGAGCAGCCTGACCCGCCACCAAGCTTTCGAGTGCGGCAAGCCAGCACGTTTCAGGTGTCCCCACTGCGATTACCGCACCAAGCAAAAAGCCAACTTACACCGGCACTATGCTAACACTCACGGCCAGGTCATCAGTGAGGGAGCAGCCATGGCCCATCACCGCAATGACAGTCCTGTCTATCCGTTAATACCACAACTGCATCTTCGTGAAGGCAGCGTGCCTCTCTCAAGATGAAGATTGCAACACTGAAGATGTTGCTACACGGAAGATGGTGCGACACTGAAGATGTTGCGACACTGAAGATGGTACGACACTGAAGATGTCACGACACTGATGATGGTATTACACTGAAGATGTTGTCATACTGATGATGTTGTGACGCCGAAGAGGGTGCAACACTGAAGATATTGCGACGCTGAAAATTTTGCGGCGGTGAAGATGCTGCATCATTGAAGATATTGCGAGTCTGAAAGCCTTGTTACGTATAGTGGCGAAAGTAGGTGTTGAATGTTTAGTTGTATATTGGTCAGACGAGTGATTTTTATTTGTTTCTTGTCCATAAATGAAGATAACTATGATTTTATTCAAATATATTTTGATAAAATATTTTAATTAAATGACATAGGTTTTACGTCGATATTTTTAATAAATATATAGGTAGTTTATGCTTATAAGGTCTACAATATAAGCATAGCATGTAATAGTACATTATGCAACAATGGAGTAAAGTCGTACTCGCTTGGCTCGGGTAGCAAACTTACCCGCTGGAATAATCGACTTTACTTTTGCATGCATATAGCATCTTATTTCCGACTCAACTGTGTACACTTTGTTGACTTGGAAAATGGGACTAACGAAAAAAGCGGAAAGTAGGAAATCATATGCGACTTTTCTCCCGATTTTCAGGACTCTAAAGTGGCCATTATAGTGGAGTCGGGAATAAATAAAATTTAATTTAGTTCTATGATTTACCTGGTATAGAAATGTTTTTATTAAAAATGGTCAAAAATTAGGAAAATGCTTAAGGGAGTACTCTCGGTAATAGAATTTGAAATGACAATACTTTGATATTTGGGTTACAGCTGTATTAAAGTGCACTGAAGCTCTGGATCAAATTTTGTGAAGATTCACAGCTTCAGAAGCAAGAAATCAATGATTGAAAATAATATGGGCTCTTATGGGAAAATGCACCTTTTGTAGTATATAAAAACATTGCAAAATGAAAAAATTCTGAAAAAATTCTGAGATGCCGAAATTTATCCCAGATTCATATCTGCTTTCAAAATTATCATTCAGAGTCTCTTTTTCGAATAACACACGTTCTCTTGAACTATTTAATTAGGTTGGATACATACGAGGCATATAATATGGTACTACATTGCCAAACTTACGACTGTTACTGTGTGAGTCAATGACATATAGAAGCGTTCTCTCAACTGACTAGCTACGTGCCGAGCGTACTCCCTTAAAAAATAACTAATTTTTAAATAGCCATGAAACGATTATTCCTATCATATTCTTTGTTTAATAGTGAGAAAGCTATACGTCACATAATCTTAAAATATTCCTATCAAATATTTTACGGGAACATAACCATCTAATTAGAAACATGCAAGAAACATCTTGCAAGAAAAGACAATTCACCAAAATATCAATAAGGAATACTGGAGTGAAATTCATTCTCAATATCCCTTAAGATACCCCGAAGGCATAAACTCTTGTCATAATAAATTTTTCACCAATGTGGAAGAATATGATCGAAATAATTGTTTCATTGATAGTGAAAAAATGGATACATTTTTTTTCTAGTTTTCAGTCAAACAAGTGATTTTACGACTAAAAATGTTTTTTACTTTTACCAGGCTTCCCTCTTCTCGATTTTATTTGATTATAGCAAATATTCCGCTTACATTGGTGTTGGAATTGACAAGAATCTATAAGATCAGAGACTAATGTTTTGTCCAATGTCAATAAAAAAAAAAAAATAGTACTTTTCGTCACGGATGCGGAAGCATAATAGTTAGGTCCCGTGGCGAAAAGTAACATGAGGTAAATAATCTACTTACGTACTTGTCTCAAACCATATTTTATACTACGAGCGCCGAAAAATCACATCAAAGCTGTGATTTTGAGGTTAGAGTAGTATAAAATATATATCGGCTGGGATCAACTAGGTGTCATTCCAAATCAGTGTTGTAATGACTTGTTTTTCAGCGCTTTTTAGAAATTACACCGTTTCAAATGTAGTACCCGTTTCTTAAAATGACTCCTTTCTTGCTCCCAGCCAACGCCGCTTTCGTGTTCTATAGGATAACTGTGGGGTTACTGTGTGATTTATATAACTTCTAAGTCGTCTAATCGAATACAACTGTTTAATGGACATTTTTTGAGCAATAGACGCATTATATTCGTTGAAATATATATATCTTGATCCATTAAAATATACATTTGTTATCAAGATTAAACATAAATGTTTAAATATAAATATGAACTTTGGGTGATGTATGCGGCAACTACTGGGATTCAATAAGAACACGGCTTTTAGTGATTGTGCATCAGTTACCGTGCTCTGTCTTAAAAAAGATAGGGCACAATAAATGGTGAGAGCACAGTAACTTCCACATCTATCCTATCTGATTTCTGAACTGTAATAAAATAGTTCAAATATATAGTAAAAATAATATTGTTTATTTTTATCTACACAATAGTAAATTCGATGTTTATCATTCTACAGTTTGTCAAATAATTTTGTACATATCAAGTAATACATAAATTTTACTTGAAGTGAAGGGTGTGTCAATTATTATCATTATGATTTTTATAAAGAGTAATTATTCGAAGAATACTTTGCTAAAATCATATTAATAATTTTTTTGTAATCTGACCAATTTCAACTATTATTTTCATTGTCACGACCTTCTTTACTTATATTTTTAGTCTTAATAAAAACATGAAAAACTTTTGCAAATATTGTTATTGAAATCTTAAATAGCGTCAATTTCTTTTCTAAGTATTTACGTGATATATTTAAAATTTTCCGGCATGATGTCAAGGAACACTCGATTTTTACTGCTGCCATAAATGTATGCGATTTTTATATTTAGTTTTTTGCTCTCTTATTAACATATATTATTAATTAGCTTTCTTTTATCGCCAACTTAATTACAACAATTGCAGAAAATATACGTATTTTTCGACTTAATTATAATAGGTACGGAAGAACTGATACGAGACTGAAGTGGACATGCGTGTCCCAATGTAAATTATGGAAGTTATTATGTACAGAATTATAAATAAGCAATAAAAGTTGTTAAGACAAATATATTTTTCCTTAAAGTCAATATTACTACCGGTTGCCAATAAAAAAAATTACTTATAACATTTATCACATTTCTAACTTTCATCCGTAAGTTCTATCTAACGATCATCAAGAAGATATTCATTGGAAGATATTAATGTCGGAAGTCACCAAAAGTCTAAAAGGTATTTTCTTCATGTCTATAATTTTAATAAATTTTTTTCAAAACCTTTAAGAGGACATTGGCACCAATTTCAGATTCTTAGATTGATTTTTACATTATTTAAATCCAGTTTAAATTTTTCTAAAATTATTGAACTCATCTGGTGTTTGCATTGGGTAAACTAACGTTGGATGACAAAGATAATTGATGAAAGTCAAAAATTGAATAAAAACAATGAAATATACGAAAACGTCGATAAATATGTAACTCAATTTTCATATATCACAATATTTTATTTACAATCTTAAGGTTTATTAAGATCATATCGAGTCAAAATCTATGAATTAAAAAAAAAATATATATATTTTAATAAAACATGAAGATATAAAAATTGCTGAACCAAAAGCATTATACTAACCATTTTACCATGTTTTCAGGTCTGCTATGAAGAATACAACAGGAAGTACAGGGTAACCTCTACCTACCTCAAGAAAACTATTTTGAAGCAATGAATAGTATTTTTCAAGTCATGTCAAACTAACCAAAAATTATTTTTTAAGATTTAAACAAAAGCTTGTCTGAACAGAACTTACTGTACCAACGAAAAATCTACCTCTATAATTATAATTGAAAGACAATTATACGAAGTAATAATTTAGTACAAATATCTTTAAAATAATATGAAAAGAAGTGGCACTTCTATAAAATTATTACATAAATCTATATTATTTATAAAAATATATTTATAAGAAAATATTCGATCGTTAAAAATTTCAATATTTCACTAAAAGTTTACACTTAAACTTTTATTTTTAAAAGACATTGTTTTTGTTCTTGTTAGACTATTTTTACAATTTTAATAATTATTCAATTTACAGAATATTGCGTATCAGTATTATAATATCATACACAAAGACAGAGTCTCATTTGTATGCGATTCATGCTGATGATATAGTCAGTGAAGTAAGGTAACTCGAGATGATTCGGCCCCACATACACTTCCATCATGTATCCACTTTATGGGAAAGGTTAAGGACACCATTAGCCAGTTTTGTTATTTAGCTCTTAGCAAGCCTAATTTTATTTTCCAAGTGTCCTGAACTTCTTTTACTAGTAAAAAATAGAATGTATTTTAATCTATGTTTATACATTTTTGTCAATTTTTTTTAGAAAAAAATAAAAAAACTTTTGGAATTGAATTGGTCAAATTAACTAAACGTGATGGAGCTTAGTCAAACCGCACTTTTTACAATATTTGACTTCGTGTAAAATTAATATCAGACCTAGAGTGTCCTCAATTTTTTTTCTTCGTAAAAGATGTATTATATTTTATGTCTCTTTACCAGGTTTCCAAAGTGCTTGCAGAAGCATAGAGTTTTAGGTGGCCGAATCACCTCGAGGTAGCTTATAAGAGTTAATTTTTATGTTTGTAACATGTATATTGACTACTTTTGTGTTTTTAATATAATTTATTAAGTTTTTTATAAATTTTATGCTCATTAATTCTACAGAAAATTTATTACATACAATTGTTTTATTGATTCATTGAATCATTATGTTATAGAAGATAATATGTCAGAATCGTTAAAAATATTATATGTAACGTATCATTTTTTACTTCGATATTTATCATTAAATTCCTAAGTTAATAGTTAGTTTTTTTAACTTGATTGTGAATATTTCAAAATGTTGTGTTTCTGTAACATTGTATTTTAATAAAATATAAGCGCATAATTTGAAATATATCATCTATATATCTCTTAATAATTGAGGTAAACATTTATTTCCGACTCCACTATAATAATGGCCACTTTGTTAACTTAATTTCCTTTGATACTTAATTCCCAGAAATTTACTTTATTTCCGTTAAATGTAATTTTTCAATTCCTTTTTTTTCTCTCTTATTTTGCGCTTTTGTCTGTTAATTCTACTTTTCCATGTTAATAAAGTGGCCATTGTTAAGTCGGAAATACAGTGTTATATGCAACACGGAAGTAAAGTCGATTATTCTCTTGGGTGATTACTAAACGCCACCTGCGTGACTAATCTACGACTTACTTCCTTACTGCATAATATACTATTTTTACTCAATATAGTTGACACGATTCGCTTCACTTGTAAGTACAAGGAGTGATTCTGGTCTCCGGGAAACAAATTTTGATAAAACTTAAGTCTTTTTTTTACCCAAAAGTGAAGTTGACTATCTTTAGTCCATTTCATAGCTCTTGCTAGTGAGATATAAGATTCTGCAATCCAAATCAACGATTTTTTAACGTACAATGCTCTCTAAAGAATTACTTATAATTGTTTAGGAAGTATTTTTCTTCATAAAATAGCTGATTTTTATTGCATAAGCTTATGTCTCGCTAACAAGGGCAGATGAAATCAAACTATAGTTTAACGTATTTTGCTGTCAACTTCGTTTTGAGGTACTAAGATAACGATTCCCTAAGTCTTATCGAAATCCGTTTCTCATGGACCAGAATCACTCCTTGTTAATAATTACTTCAGAATCTTTATTTTCCTAAATAATATAGCATTTTCATAACGTAATATCAAATAAGTGTGACCAAGAAAAATAATAGCAAAAAGAGTTGTTGATATTAACGAAATGTATGGTTGCCTTTTAATGTTGTGTACATAATTAAAAAAATTTCTTCATTAAAAAAAATAGACTGTCCTTTTGCACGATATTTATTGTGAAATAATGACAATAGTAACTATTATTAATATTCTATTCTCTTTTTTCAGTTGATAACGACAGTAGGTACCAATGCGATAGATGTTTTAAAATCTACACACTTAAAGGGAACCTTATACGTCACCGGCGTCTCGAATGCGGAGTCGGGCGAAAATTTAAGTGTACAGTGTGCGCGAAAAACTTCAAGCATAAGCATCATTTGCAGCAGCATATGACACGAGTGCACCAATGGCTGAAAGTTCCAGTGTGAAAATACTTTTACAATTGTGATTCCTTCTTATACTTTTTGTACTGCTGAGCTTATAAATTTTGATTTATAGCTTCTTTGAAGATAAAAATTTCCGACGGTAAATCATTATGATAATGATTGTAAAAAGAAACTTTGGTTGTATATAGTAGAATTATAATAAATCTTTTCAAATGCATAACCACGAATTAGTTCATTATTGTACAACAAAGCCATATTTTAGTTTGAAAATTTTACACAAATAAGGAAATTATTTGTTTTAAGTTTTTGCAAAGTATTTAATTTTCACGCAAAGCTATCGTGTGCAGAAATATACAAACATGTATTTTTTTATACAACATACATTTTTTTTTCATAATTAAAAGACAAAAAAAAAACTTAATTTATTTGACCACGAAATTTCTGGTATGAATAAGTTTTACAGTACACGGTCAGAATTTTTATAACGCAATATATTTTTCGGCCATACTTTAGAAGACTAGACTAGAAGAGTCATTGACATTACCACAATATAATCACTGTATTAAAACTAACATGATTTCATTGATAACCGTATAGTTTTCTAAACAAAGAATCGTCGTCGCCTGCATTATACGCGTACTTATTACAAAAATTCTAAGTGCATCGTAAATTATTGTCCAGAACTCTTTAAATATTTTTGCTTCCCGCTAATAACAAGCACGACGAATACTACTACTACTCACCGATAAACGAAACTACACCTGAAAAAAAAGAGACGAAATCGCGCGATAAAACGGCACGCAACCGTAGCGAACACCTCGACATTGATAAATCAAAGTATATAAAAAAAATTATTTACTAACCTCACGCCTCCGTGTGCGCTCTCTTTTTGTCATTGCAGCGGCCAGTTGGACGGAACACGGTCAGTTCATGTGCGAGCGTTGTCGCAAGGTGTACAAGACCCGGGGCTCGCTCACCCAGCACCAGAGGCGTGAATGCGGCGTCGAGCGACAGTTTGCATGCGTCATCTGTGGCAGCCGGTTCAAGCACAAGCATCACCTCAAGAAACACCTCAACCGGTTACACTTTGTCTGAGCGTCGTTGTGTGAAGTTATTACAGTTGCTATTGTACCAAAAAAGAAGGAGAAAAAAGAAAGAAGCTGAATATCGATGAGTGTGTACGAGACGTTCGTTTTGTTTATTGTTATATGCGAGAACGATTGTACGCCTCGTTGAGTCGACGACATTTGTAGACTGGAATTGAGTTGCAAGTTTCAGGCCTTTACAATTTTTAACCAAAAATTTGTATCTTCATTTCGATGATATTTATTATTTTTTTCGTTACCGTAATCGTACATACTCCCAATGTAAGATACTTCAGCGCGTACACGTATTATAAAGTACGTTATATATGTAAATAATGAAACACTGACAAATGTATACCAAATACGTAATTTTTCATTTTTGTATAAACAGGGTTTTTTACATTCACTTTTGTATTCATATTATACAATTATATTCTATACCGAGACGAGAGAACAGTTTGCTATTAATATACCGTGACAAAGTAAAGTAATTTCTAACGAGCTTTTGTAAATAATATCGAACGTATACGATCATTATTCTGTACTTTACCTTCTGTAAAAAATGCCTAAACATTTAGTTTCGGGTATGATATAGTCCCGTTGGCCTACTACGTTACCAATACAGTCATAATTTTATTTATTATAAATATTACAAATTCATTTACCTTATAAACAAACATTAGAAAGAAACTTTTTTACATACTGACCATGAGCTTGAAAATCTAGTACTCTAGTGTAACACACGTTATCATTTTTTTATATCTTTTTATTCAATCTCTTCTACCGCAAGTTATTTATTTCTAAGTGAACGTTAAATAAAACGTTAAAATAAAAGGTATTTTTATTGTTAGCCTTTGCTTACGACTGCGCATCTGTAAATACGACTATGCACTTGTATTTAGCAAGCATAGCCTTCAGCCAACCCATTATCTTTGTTAAAATCGTATTACGAAAATTTATCCGCTCGCAAGGACGCCGTTGTCGACCAAAAAAAGGGAACCGAGCATCCTCACACGCGTTTCGTTTGAAACTGTAATTTTTGTACGATAAAAATAAATATTTATGTACATAACCCGAGCTCGCGTTATTTCTCACCTGGTCCCAACCACATACACATATCCATCGTATATAGCCTTTATACATAAAACACGTTTGTCGGCGAGCTTCAAGAACGCGTGGCAAACTACATGAGCTTTCGTGTGCTTTCAGGTATCGTCGCTGCCTCGTCGAACCCCCGTCACGTATGCACGCAGTGCGGCAAGACGTACAAGTGGCGCGACTCACTGAATCTTCATCGGCGCAACGCCTGTGGTATAGAGCCGCGTTTCACGTGCGCTTATTGCGGCCGCAAGTTTGCGTACAAAAACCGACTGCTGAGCCACGCACGGTCCATACACCGTTGCGATCACCTTTAAAGACTCATTCCCAAGCCTGGAAAATTCATTCCATGTGTTGTTGTGGAGAACTCTCGCATTGTATTATATCGATCTGATGCTCAAGCTATTGTACCTCTCGGGCCTCCATTGGTCCACTGTATACATGTATATTTTTTTTATAAAAGCAATGCCAAAGGTCAATAAAAAAGACGCTAATGAATAACGATAATCTCTGTCAATATCTTGTGTATGTACAGCTCCGTAAAAAAATTCATACATGCAGAGTGTTCTAGAACTTCTGGAACGGTGAAGTAACATTTGAGGAAATCGTTTTCAGATAAAATTTGTTTCACACTAAAGTTTTAGGGGGGTTATAGCAAGGTATATGCGACAGTGACCTTAACCTTGACCCAATTGAGGAACAAGTTGAAAATTTTTTCCCGAAATCGATTTCCTAAAAAGTTCTTTGACCGTTCCGGAACTTTAAGGTACACCATCATCAAACGCGACACATCACACTTATATTCCGAGCCTCCGCAATGCCCGCTAACTGACTGCTTTCGCTTATGCTTTCAGGTTATTACGATACCACGCGGCCAAACAGGCCAGCCAAGTACGTATGCCAGTCCTGCGGTAAGGCGTACAAGTGGCGCGACTCGCTCAACCTCCATCGGCGCAACGTTTGCGGCATAGAGCCACGGTTCCCCTGCAGCTTCTGTGGTCGCAAGTTCTGGTACAAGCATCATATGCGCAGCCACGAGATATCCATACATCGTGGCGAGATGCCTAACTGAACTGTGCGGTTATGTGTAAAGTTATAGTTTGGGGCGTT
The DNA here is from genome assembly GCA_900474315.1 of Torymus auratus. Taxonomy (NCBI): domain Eukaryota; kingdom Metazoa; phylum Arthropoda; class Insecta; order Hymenoptera; family Torymidae; genus Torymus; species Torymus auratus. Next base: position 324 of record UXGD01002394.1, on the reverse strand, counting down.
ATATGACAATACCGTGTGTGGGGACAAATTTGCGGAGTGTATTACTGAAACATTCGAACGATTGGATTCAATCGAAATCTCGACGTATCTCGATGATGATATATATATATATATATATATGTATAAGAAAGCTTGACAAAGGTAGCAGTGATAGTTAACTATTGATACAGAATTATGTAAGCTATTTAACGATGAAAAAAATTTTCAAAAAAAATGTTTAAAAAGATGTTGTGTATGTGTGAGTGTGTGTGTGTGTGTGTGTGTGTGTGTGTGTGTGTGTGTGTGTGTGTGTGTGTGTGTGTGTATTTCAGCTCTTCATATCTC
>UXGD01002393.1:0-26379 GCA_900474315.1 Torymus auratus | reverse complement strand
ATGGGCTGGAGAGCTTAAAAAAGAAGGTAAAAAAAGCTTTAATTTAAGCTGTGTTTCATTAAAAAATGTCGATTTTATTGTAAGTACAATTAACGTCGTATTTTAATCTTCAATAAACTGTATAAACTACTAGTTCCACTGAACTAGTTATTTTTTTCTGTGGATATTTTAATTTTCTTATTAGTCGGTTTTGACAGATCGGTTTTAAAAAGCGATCGGTCTGTAGACACTTGACATACTTGTTTGCACTTGTTTAGTAGAAAAGTCCGCGCGCATGTTCGTAGGTACATGAAATAAAGAAAGACCATAGCCCTCTCGTGTTGAATAATACACAAAGCGTCAGCCGAAAATTAGAGCCATTACGCGAGCGGCAACAAGCGGCGAAGGCGGTACGCCGAGTGGGCGACTCCCCAAAGTGATTTTTGAATGTAATGTGAAAGAACAAGCATGAGGGTCGCGCGCGACCAGGGACAGGCCAGAGGGAAAGGGCGAGGGAAATGCAAGGAAACTGCTAACTGCAGGCAGGCCGGCCGTTAAAAGTTGAAGACGCGTTAGCGCGAAACTGTTTCGGGCGTAATAGGCAAAGTTGCCCCCCCGCGCGCGCTCACAAGCAAGCGAGGGAGCGAGCGAGCGAGCCTTTATTATTTTATATTTCGTGTCCTCTCTAGCGTTGGTCGCCGGCAGATAAGAGAAATTATACGCGGCCGAGGTGAAACAACCGTTAGAGCGCCACGCGAAACTTTAATTCGTCCGATGGAGGGGAAAGATTCGCGCGGGAGATTTCATCTTTGCGGAACAGCTGCGACGATGTCTTTTTTTCTCAGAAAGCTTAATCGCGCCCCCTCCTCCCCCTTTGCCACTTACTTATGTAATTGGAAAGAGATCCGAGCGGCTTTGAACCTCCCAACCCAAGAGCTCTTCTCAATCTATCGGATTTGCTCGATTGAGACGAATATTTTTTCGATCCCCCAGCCACGTGGTTTTGTACCAGTCGCACTCGACGACCTTTACTCTCTCAAGCGCTTTTAGCTTTTTACAATGATGACAAAGGGAATTCAAATTAATTTGACAATCGAAAGTTCCTTGCGTCGAGCATTGCGCATATTAAATAGCACCCGATAAAGTAGACATATAAAATATCAATAAAAAAAAAGAAGAAATTTCTTTATTTCCAGTAAAATTAGATGCTTAGTAAATAACGCACATGTATATAAGTATAAGGGCATAGCTCCCTCGGCTTTCTTGCTATAGCATATAACCTTGCATTTTATGATAGCTGTAAAGTGCTTTACCTACCTCCCATTCAATAAAAAGACATAAAACTTCTTAAACTGTTGTCCCCGCCAGTCGTAAACTCTCTATATATATACATACATATATATGTGTATCGACGGCGCGTACTTTTTAACCTCGCGCTCGCTCGTCTATCCAATTTTCACAGACTGAAAAATGTTGTTACGCCCGGGCACGCGAATATTCAGAGCGGCAGCGCGTTAGGTAATCAAGTTTCAGTGAGGCTATAGCCAATGAAACGGCTATCGATAATCGAGCTTGCATAGATTACCACTGTGGAGTGGACGTTTCAACCGATCACACCTTGTTAGTGCGGCAAAGATCGGCTGTGGGCTCTTAGTATAACTTTTCAATAATTTTTTTATTTTCAAAATTTGTTTAACGTTTTAAAAATTGAGAAAATCGATATTTAGGAAGAGAAGGTTACGAGGTGAACAATCTTAAGGAATTAATTTTTGGCTCGTGGGGAGCCTCCGTTTTTCAACTTATTTTACCGGAAGCACCGTCCGCGTTCGGGCTTGGGAGAGAGAATGCAATAGTTGAAAGAAGGGGCGGCAGGAGGATTTCCACTTTCTGAAATTACATTTGAAAATTGTGAGTGCAGTGGACGAGTTTCCTGTTAGATCCTCCTCATCTGAACCTAATGTATGTATACTTATATATATGCCAAGCGCAGATATTTCAGATGAATTCTTTTTTCCTTTCGTTCTATATCTGGCTAAGGCTATAATTTTCAGTATTTAATAATAAGAAGAAATAATTTTATTATCTGAAATTTCTGCTAGAATTTTAAATAAAAGTAAAATTACTTTAAAAGTTTCCGTTCTTATATACACATAAGAATTATATACAAATTAATTTAACACACATTATTATATGAATTTGTTTTTACACAATGTGTTTTTTATTGAACATATTGAGTTAAACACCGTTTAAAAAAAATGAAATATTATTATACCCGTTTACTTTCTACGTAGATTAGTTTATTTTCTCATAGAACTCAATATCGCACAAAATATCATAAATTAATGAAATAGTCTAATACGATCAGAAAAATTCCATCAAAGTAATACCATAATATGTATAACAATAGTAATCAGTATGGAAAATTAATAATTCAAATAAAATAGAGACTTGAAAATTATAAAACCAAGATAGCATTAGATAAAAAGTAGATTTCTAGCGCCTGTTTATTTTCACTGTCAAATAAGTAGAACGTCAAGAAAAATTTGCCTAACCACGTCTAAAGAATAAGCCAAAACAAAAGACCGTGTTCCTCCTTGTCTCTCTTAAAAATAAAGAAACAAAGAGCATCCCTGAGAAAAGCGAAAGAAAGTCAAAGTGGAGGGAAAATCGGGTTAGCTGGCGTCGAAAGATGCGAGAGGCCTGGAAAAGAGAGCGAGTGAAATTTCATCCGCGCGAAAGTGAAGCAGCGATACAATAACACCTGGAGCCAAAATCATCCGAGAGCAGCGGTGGCAAGCTATCGCTTCCCTCCTTCTCCTCTCCCCCTCTCTCTTTCTCTTTCCTCTGTATTTTTCTTCTTGCGAGCCATCAGCATAAAACGTCGGGTTTTACGGCCGGTGGCCCGGGGTCTCGCGTTACGTCTTCCTAAACGTAGGCGTGCGCATGCCCGTGATTTTTCTCGTGGTAAGACTAGACTGGAAGCGACACTCGAGCCCCCGAGGAGAGAACATGTGAATTGTCGAGGATCAAGATTTTCTTAAGAAGCTCATTTATTCTGAGGCGAAGCGAGCATCTTTCTCGTTTCTTGACCCAAGCTTGTGTCTTAAGACAAATTCTTCTGTACCTATAAACGCTGGAGAAAAATGTGGGTGTGGCATACATGCATGCTGTACGTGTGCTTTACTGATTCCACATTTTAATTAACTTTTTCAAAATTTACTCCATTCGAGTATTATAAAAATAAACGTAGAAATTCAGCTCCCCTTATGGTGGGATCTTTTTATTTCTCGCAATTTTTAAGTAAAATATTATACTAACAAATTTTTAATTATAAATTTAAAAATAAATTTTAAACTTTTCCAAAAATATTTTATTACTTTCAATGTTCATCAAAATAATAAGTACAAGGGGTGCTCAACTTTATTAATATCGCTAAAATTGTGATGTACAAATATTATTAATGATTGAAACTCTGCATTCACTCTATACATTATTCTGAAAATAATAAAAAATTACAGTGTATATAAAAAAATACACTGTAAATAATTACGGTGTAAAAAAAAAAAAAAAATGTGTCAATACTGTTGAAAAGTAGGTACTTCGCAGTGCGACTATATATAGATATACAAATAACATGGAAGCGTTTCTTTATGTTGTTATATTTCTGAAATTAATTTCCCTTGCCATATTGAAAATTATACCAAATGATTTCTAATATCATGATTATAATGTTACATAATACTTTTTTAGAAAAAGTTTGGAACATCTCGCTTTAGAATTCATAAATAAAAATGTGTCGGTATGATGAACTCGGGATACCTAGGGTTCCCATGTTAAAAGTGCAAACTTTAAAGACGAATATCTCAATTTTTATAATAACGCAATCTATGCTGACCAGAAATACATAAAGGGTCACTTAATGTGCGTGTAAATTTTAAAAAAAGTTTGGAAGAATTGATTTACTGGAGAGCGTCCTTAATTTTGCGTTGCTATAAGCCCATTATTTTATTATTTAGTTACTTTTATTTCTATAACACTGACAACACAGTACCTAAGCTTCTCAAAACGGCCACTAGAGTAGCGCTATATGTACTCCCGACAGTCCCGACAGTCCCGACTTAAACGATAACGTGAATAGTCATCGGATCAGACGCGGTGGTAAAATTTAAAAAACATATTATATTATATTTGTTTATATTATATTTTTTTATTATTGTATATTTCTTGATAAGAAATTCTTGGAAACAATTATTCGTAATTCACAAATCATTGGCTTAGTTGAAAAAAGTATACCTCATGTTGAAGTTGAAAAAACGGACAACTCGCACCGAAGCTGAGATCCACTGTCAACGAAATTTCTTTTTGTTCTCTCATACTTTCAAATATGTACAGGTAGCTTTTCAATTGTACTTTAGCTACAATATAGCGATGGATCTGCGTACTTATATTATTATTTATATCATAGTGAAATTAAAATAATTAATTATAACCCACTTACTGATTTTAGTTATAATTCGTTGTGGCTTATTAAAACTTAATCCGATTCTTCGGTTATTGTAATTTTTTATAAGTCTTAAATCAGCTTTTTATATTTTTCTGTCGAATGGCTATTTCTAATAGCCAAAATTAGTGAGTAAGTTGCATACTTAATGATTATTGGCAATTACAACGACACACTGATACACATCTATACACACAGGTTTATATCAGTGCCGTAAAGAAGGGTGCTACAAAATTGACATGCAGTTTCTAGATACTTTCACACGCATTGGTCTGTTACTGTCTCACTTATATGTGCAAATTATCGATTATTATGCAGATAAAAATTGAAAGAAATACGCTGATACAGTTTCTCTAATCATCATTTTAATAAACAAAGAAAAATAAATAGTCGTGGACAATGTCCATTGAATGCGACTATAACTAACGATTAACCTTTTATTATATTTCCGCAACTTGAAGTCTATAAGTATATACTTGTTTATTATACCATTACGAAACTCTAAAGTAAGTATTTATAAAAACAGTGAGAAACACTAGGTATAGAACAATTCCATTACCGACAATGAGCAAAGCTGTCTGCGATAAGAGAAGTTATGTGGCAGCTGTGAAAGCTATACACGCTTTCAATGATCTTCCAAATGAATATAAAACTCTATCTAGTAATAAGAATAGTATTAAAATTAAATTGAAAACTTTCATGAGATCTAATTACGATGTTAACAAATTATTAATATGTTTATCAAATTGTTATGTGCGAGTACACATTTTATACGAATTGTTTTTTTACTGCGAAATTAAAGATATATTCTATATGTAAATTTAATTTGGAGAAATAAATAAAAAAAAAAATTATTCTCATTTGAAGACTGAATTTTCCTTGCTGTCTAATTTTTATAAAACAGCACTTTTTCGATAAGCTCGCTCGTGAGTGCTACTAAACAGCTCAAGAATCTCACGTTCACTTCGGCAGCTTGAAGCTGGCACATGCTATACGTCGGCGGATTATTTGGCTTGGTCGACAATAAAATGTCTATGAGGCTTGGCCCGTTCTCACGACTTTACTTCGCATAAGCACACGTGTAACATTTTTTAAAATTTCTCTTTTTTTTCTTTGCTCTGTTTATTTTTATTTTCTATACCTGGCGAGTATCAGAAAACAATATTAAACTATACTACATATATCAAATTTGTGAAAAGCATTCGGAAAATGTCGAAGGAAATTTGCCGTTTTTTTAGACAGTCAGGTTATTTGAGTCGGTCATTGAAGGAATGCGCGCTTAGATAGGCTTGATAACGAGGAAAGACAGCATCTGAAAGAAAGCCATTTCAAGTCGTATTCGCAAGAGCGAGGAAGAATATCGAGCGTCGTCGTTCTGTCAGAGAGAAAGAAACATTCGACGGCGCTTTATGGGAGGACTCTGCGTCATAAACGGGGATCTCGACACATAGAGCGAGCTTAATTCCGCCCATAAACGCAAACGCCTTCTTTTCTCTCGTGCGCATATATATGCACGTGCGTTCGACTCGTTGAATTTACGATTTTGCGCCAAGGGACGACGGCGTCTTGGTCGCGAGAAATGGACATTGAATCCACGATGAGAAGATGGCTCCCAAGAAAGGACGAGACTTGATTTTTTCAACGAACGAACGAGAAACGATGTGTCGCTTTCTTGTCGTTGAGTCAGTATTGAGATTGGTGGTCGTGACGTCACACGATGTGTGATTGGTCTATACAGGCAAGATGGCCGAATGGAATAAGGAATGACGTCACGACCACTAATCCCAATATATTGAGGCCTCGACTGCTAAGAACTTTAAATGTTCTCTTTTCAAAAGAACACCTTGAATATTTTTCTTAACTCGTGTATTACCTGTTCAAAATAATTCACTAAACTCTTGATTTAGCAAAAAGAATGTCAGCGACTAGCTAACCGAGTTAAATGGTGAAAATTATCCTGAAAAATTTCCTTTTTAACTGAATTGGTATATAAACAAAAAATACATATGAAATTACTTTGATATCAAAAATTTTAAACCCCCAAGTGCCTCCACTCACGTTCTAATTCCAAAAACATTGATCCCATGTGCGTCCCACATTGGCTTTTTCAGTAGGGACGAACTCTACTTCTCCCTGCTAATAGCCAATCAGGTGTAGAACGTAAATGATAGCAGGAGAAAAATATATACGATTGCAATGTACTCATTATTGTAGACGTAACCTAATGAAAGTCGTAATAAAGAAGTGAGACGTACTGGTCCTTATTTGTGTGCCTGCCCGTATTTAAGTGCCTTTGTTGGAACTTTTGATATAAAAAAAATTCTAACCTTAAAAATCACGAAAGGTGAAAATTACAAGAAACAGTAAAAGACGTTTCTTCCCATAAATTACACGGTTTGATGTATGATTTGGATGTAATTGCAAGTTAAAAATTGTCACTAATACGGACTGTCGCCCTTACTGTCTGCTTTAAGGTCGCCCTAATACGATCTTTTACCCTACGCAGAGAGCGGTTTATTTTCTTCTTTCATGAGTTTTATAAAACGTTTTACTTCATTTTATTCTTGAAGTTGGATATTGCAATTTTTTGTAAGTTTGATATATTATTATATATATAGCCTACTTGTAGGAATGAGATTTGTATAAGTAGTTAAGATTAAATATAGTCAGTCATCGTGCCTAAGGACATTACAAGATGTTTATTATTTTATTTTTTATCCGCCTTTTTGTACATACAATCTATGAACTACATAACATATATTTTTCAGAAAATCCATTTTCTTCTAAGCCATTTATCGATCTTTCCTATTCCCATGTAATAAGGCAAGGCGATCACTACTGCGACGATACGGCCGATTTTAAAATTAAATTTTTTCTCCTCATGAGCCACATGGTGGAGCACGGCTAGCCAATAATCTCCCCTTTTCCACTCAACTTTCGCTATAAACGGAAAATGAAAAGACCCCTATGTACGGTATACAGCTCATCGAAAAATTCACGACGCGCGAGGCAAATTGGATGCCGGCAGTTTCTCCCGAGATTTCGCGTAGTGGCCCATTCGTTCTCCCCGTGGAGAGCCATTATGGGTTATATAGAAAAGGAGCGACGGATAATTTGTCCGGCGACGTTGCTGGATCTTCCTCGGGGAGAAGGAGCACGCCGCTGACCCGAATCTTAACTATCCGACGCGGCTTCCGCTTTAGTCGTTCACCAGGTCGTCCCCCCGGCGAGTGCCGATGGGCTGCTCTTTTCGGGATGCGAGGAGGAGACAGAGGCAGTCTGGTACGGAAGTCGAATGTTAACGATTTCCTTTTATTAGCTTCATTCTTTGACGAGGACTTATACGCTTGCAGGCTCATTTTTTCTTTTTTTCCTGGAGAATAAACTTGTGATTGATTTAATATCGACTTTATTTGGAATTGTTCAGTAAGTTAGCATTATAAGGAAGTAAAAGTGAGTACACGATTCGCGCAGTTGAAAGGCACTTGCTTCAAAAAGAAAATCATAACAGCTCTCCATCAGCCAAGCAAGACAGACCTTCATCTTCCCGAAGCATTAAACAAAGCAAACTCATTACACGCAGTCGACTCGCGAGCAAATATGACCCTATTTACCCTTCGCCCCAGCTCTAAACAGTCCGTAAAGTAAGAGACACTGCGCGTGGTGCAGTCAGACACTATGCGCGCAATATCTTGCGCGGGCGCGCGCGCTCGCGGGAGAAAGCGAGCACGTCTGGCGTCATCGCAATTTGTATGTACGGCTAAGTCCCAGTAATTGCGCAGGTACAGCTGATTTGCATATTATAATTTATCGGGCAACTCCGCGCGCTACAACCTAGCTAGACTTTCAAATTTAACTTTCAAAATAACATTTACTTTAATAGTTGGAGTGGAAAAGGAGAACGAGAAGGAAGAGAGGAGAGCTTCTCTTCTTCCATTAGCTCTCGCGCCGTGGCCTGGATAAGTCTCGCGATTTGCACATATATAGGCGCGTACGGGCCTGATGAGCCGGAAGAATAAAATATACTTGTTCTGCTATACAGCACTAGGCGTTTCTCCAGACTGACTTAGTTCGGGATATTGTGGGGGAGCTATGATAACTTGGCAAATATTGTATTGTATGTACGTACGCTGTATACTGAAACTTTGCGTCAATCTTTTTTCACTTTGTCCTTAAAAAAAAGCGAAAATAGAATGAGAAAAGTTAACTCAATTGAAATGTCTTATGAAATTTAATAAGCAATTAAAATTCGATAAGTAGACTCTTAGTTCGTGATGATTAAAAGTTCTAAGGATGAACTACAATTGAAGACGCTATAGCTGAATGGGAAATTAGTTTTGGTAGGAGCTCGTGAGAATGGATGGCAGCGTAGCGCAACAATCGATAGATGAGATTTGCTCGACACAAATCACGCGTAATACAGCGCAACAAATCAGACTGGTGTATAAGTCAAGAGCTCCCGCCATTGTCCGCGGAACGAAGGCATAAAGCTCCTGGCTCTCTCCCACCCTCGTAACGGCCGTTTAAAGGCTTTTTCGGCGTCCAGAGCTAAAAGGCGCTCTCCTAGTCTCCTCGCGTGACCGTGAACCGTTATCCTCTCCTCCCTCTTACACGTAATGCTAAAGCCCCCAAAGGGGCTGTACTCGTGCCCGCGGAGGCGGCGCAACTATTTCGATTAGCGCCAAGGAGAGACGCCGAATTATTTCTAAGATTTAGCCGATAGCGCTTATATACATATAGCTCTACGTCTTTGGAACTTTTAACTATGCGAGCAATGCAGATTTGTCGGTCGCCCAGCTCGCTCGATGCAGCGGAAATTCGGAACTGCGGCTCGCTTTTTTCTTTTACACGCGCTCTGGTGCTGCTGCTTTTTTCGCCCTCCATGCCAGTTCTAATAAAGCGTGACTATCGAATTTTAATTTATTTTCGGCTAGCAGCTGCTTCAAATCGTGGGAAATTAAACGTAGCTAGATAACGAAACTTTTGGATAAGCAATTTCGAATGCTCAGGCTTTTATTGCAATAGAGGCGTGTGATTTTATTAATTATTTTTCGCAAAAATATTCCTCATTTTCATTTTATTCTATTTTTTCATCTATTGCTGGTTTCATTTAATTTAAATATTCAGTACGCCCATGTGTAATATGCTTCATGAGGTTCAAAATACAGATTGTAAAGTTTATTCAACAAGTCAATTTTTAGATTTTTCTAAAGCAATATATAGTTGAATAATTATCGCTGAGGTTGTAACATTGAAAAACGAAAGACGGTAACAGTTGTTGAGTTTTTATCTATAGTTTTGCAATATGTTCTTATTATTTTATTAAAATATAATGCATTTTCAATAGTTAGAGGTATTTAAATAATTTTATAACCTAGATATCTCAAAATTCAGATATGGTAGACTATAATTCCGATCTTGAAATCATGTTCAGAATCCCAAAATACACGCATATATCGTGATCTAGTCTCTGGCAAATACGACTTTTTTTCATTTTGTGGACCTGTTTTATTTTTACCTTTTTCTATTTAGATATAAGCAAATAATATAACTTGAAAATTCATGAAAATACAAAACATATCGGAGTTGTGTGAATAATAATTGAAAACGAAGTATATCTATTTTATCCGCGATTACTTTTTTACTTGCAAGTTTTATCGTTCCACTAGTATAGGTATATTCATCAAAATTATTTACTTCCCCTCCTTAATCTAAAAATACCGTGATCAGTAGTTTCTAAACCTGTAAATCAACGGGATATATATATAATTTACGACACACGGAGGCACAAATGTAAACCAGTACTGACTGATTCCATTCAAATTCATGAAGGCCGCCACAGATCAAATTTTTTTTGCCCGAAAACTATATAATGTATTCTAAATCATATTTAAGTAGACATGTGTCTCGGGATTTTCGCAATAAAAATGCTCCTGTCCTTCTTCTTTCCTGCGATCGATTCATCGCTAGTCTCCGAGAAGTGAAGGCGTTCCGTGTTTTCCTCCCGGCAGGTCATTAATAACCGATAAGAGCGAGACTCGAGACGACAGCCGAGACGCTTGTGCGAGCCGAAGGTAATTAGTTAATTGCGATAATTAGCATCTTTCGGTATCGGCGTGGATCCTTACTTTTCGACGGATGAGCAATTATAATTTGGCAGTGATGGCTTTTTTTTACTGTAGGACAATTAAATATGATGGCAGAACTTGGAGCTTGCAAGTGCTCATAAATCATAAAATAATGTTTTGAATAAAATAATAATTTTTAAAATATTCTTTTTATTCCATAAAAACTACAAAGAACAAATACAAAGAATGGGGTTTCTCTCGAAACTCAGATCAGATTTCCAATCCATATTTCCTTATTCAATTCTGTTTCTTCAGAAGTCTGAAAAGAATAAACAAGATTTATTCTCTTATTTCTAATGTCATATAACGGGAAATGAGGTGCGATACTAGTCGCCGCATAAGTGAGACTTATTGATATTCCAGAAAATACAACATGAGTGCATTTGCACTATGTATATAAACAATGTTACACGAGAAAAGAAATGGAGCACGAAAACACAAGGAACAAGAGAGAACAATGAGCTTTCTGTCATCCGATGTACAGAAACTTCCTAATAAAAATAGTGTATTTTGACTATACATAGCCTAAAACATCTTTTTAACATACATAAAACATCTTTTTGCATACATATTTCTTTGAGAGAACGCTATATCATCCTCATCATAAATTCATATTTTGATGAAAAATGCAAAATACATGCGTTTGATCTCCTGATAAACGGTTGATTGGCAAGACAGTATTCCAACGACGAGTCAATTGCAAGGAATTAGCGGCCAATTAGTATACCTCCAATTCAAAGGAAAGGAAATCCCATTGGATATCAATGAAACGAGATGTCGATAAATAAGACGTGGCTTCGATCTGATTAGCATAGGAAACTTTCGGGGCCGCCGCTATGAATCGTTCCTCGACAAGAGAGGTAAGTGACTTCGGTGCAGCTCGATTTGGAGATTTCCTGATGGTGCGGCCCCCGTTATTGAATATGCATCAGATGTTGTGCGTGAAGTCGGCAAGCGTCTATATCTCTCTACGGACCTATTTGTCAGCTTTTCATGCTCGTGTACTCACTTTTCATCTCTGCTATCTGTTATATCTTAAAATAATAATTTTCTCGCATTCATCAAATTAAAGTTTATACAAGCTCTAGAATTTTTCAATGACATATTATTATCCCTTTTTTAAAAAACGGTGGCCAGATTTTGTGAAGCATTTAATAGATTGAATTTGATTGAACTGCCCATAGAATAAGCGCCAGAATCTGCTATGTTTAAATTTTTTCAAATTAAAGTTTCGAACTTGAGTATTGTTACAAGTGAGAACTCGCAAATAATAAATAAATCGAGGACTAAATTGAAAAATGACACGGTGTGATCGACCCCAGTTCGATTCCCAAAACCTTCTGATTTTGCGTCGAATCAACTTGCAACTGATCTATCGATGCCTATATCTGCAGTATTTAAAAATAAATAAAATAACCTATTATTTATAGGATTTGTCTATAATTAGTAAAATAATTCAAAAAGCCAAGTCTATTAATTCAACAACAAAGCGATTGAATTTATCTGCTTATTAAAACACAGACAGCATGAAGTTTTCAGTATAAACACTTCCATCGTTTCTTCTAGTCGTTATTTTACTAGGTTGTAGAGAGCGAGGGTAACTGTAATTATCTTATCTGGCATTAATTTCTACTTTCACTGTCATTTCACTTGTATTGCACGTACGAGGAAAACCACGCGTTCTAAATCTTTAAAGCAAAAATAACGAAAAATCGTACTTCCACAGCGGTGGTTTCTTTCGCTTCTTTGGATTCCGAAGAAAATATTAGGTCCGAATGACGAAAATTTGAATTAAGATTTTTTCGTTGTAATTGAATTTTATATTAAAGACCTAAACTATTGGAATGTCAGGTTTATTCTGAAATTGGGATTCCGAGCAAAACCATCGATTTTCATATCCGAATAAAAATAAATCGTTTATTCGGTACTATTAAATCACGAGAGAAATCAATTGAAATTGCTCCAGATGGAAAATAAATTCATATAAAGTCCGCTCTATCCGGTATATCTCTCTCCCTCCGCGACGATGAAAATACAGCTCTGCGCCATCAGCTCTGTGCCTGAGCGCGGCCAAGCCTATACCGCACTAAGATACAGTTTGCAAGTAAAATTTGCTCATTGTCCGCAGAGAGTCGTTAGAGAGCTGCTGCGGCCCGAGTGTATCTCGAGTGATTTCGATCCGATCGTTAATTCGAGCACATGCGGCTAACTCTCTTGCTCTCGAACGCGTGTAGTTCCCTCCGTCATCCCCCTCTCTTTCCTCCACCCTCTCTCTCTCCCTCGAATAAATTCTTCTCTTGTGCAAACAAAGAGAAGAGGAGAGAGGCGAGTGTGAGTGCACGTGCACGGACGCGGGCACTTGTGTAACTTGTGTAAGGAAGAGTCTGGTTATATGGAGGTGCGTAAACCACCTACGCGCGGCTCGCTCCGCCGCGAATGTCCCGGAGTTCACGCTGACTTTTGACACTATTATATTTCAATAATTTTCTTTTTAACTGCAGCTTAGAGATCGATCAATAGTTTTGAATTACAGTATATATACCAAAGCGTCAAAAGCGGATCTACCCTCGGCTGCTTTATAGAAAATTTCAAGTGCCTGCCAGATTGTCCACGTAGCCTATAACAATATGTAGGCTGAATGTATAAGAAATGATTATCATTTTCATACATTAAAAGCAAGGTAAGCAGTTGGCGATCTCCCATCCTTTTCACTCACATGTAAATGACGTCACGTTCTTTGAGAGTATAAATAAGACAAAGAATTGTCATCTGGCCACTCTGATATTCAAACTCGTAGGTTTACGTAATTCATTTGGGAGGAAATTTCATATGGGAAAACCTTGTGCAATCGATCCGAATGTGTGGCGGCCGTTAAAAATCATTTTGCGCCATTGAACATCTAGAAAAGCCTTTTTGATTTCATATATTTGAAGAGGCGAAGCCGCAGCTGGAAGAGCCCATGTACCTAGCTAGACGTACACAATTCTGCACACGTACATACACAAGCATTCGCAAGCCGGCTTTAAAGTTCGATATTACCTTGGCAGAGGTCCACGGGCAATCTTATAACTCAGGCTGTGCACGCGCTTAGGCGCACTTGAGCCTCAACGCGCGAGATTGCCCCGGATGAATACGCGCTCCCAGCGTCTTTGTCGCATTTATTCCCCGATTTTTTCTGCTATTTCCCCCTTTTATAAAGAGCGATTACTGCCTTTTGTGTCACTACACCTTTGTACACTCATGCGTTATTCGCATATATGTCTTCGGTGCTTTACACGTGCGATGAGCTAGTCTCTGCGGGATCGAATTCCACCTTCTCACAGGATTAAAGCCAATGAATTATCGGCGGACTGTGCGTGGTGCATAGCTTGGAAATCAATGATTTGTGCGCAGTTCGAAATTAGGATTAGTTGCTGTTGCGAGAATCTGTCGATTGAATAAGAATGGAATTTGGTTCCCTATACGCCGATCTTCTAATATTATTAGTAAGTAATGAAAATGCAAAATATACTGTAGGAAAATTTCCGTAGAACAAAGATATATCTCAGGTCTGAAAAATTAATGTGAATTGAAATGATGAAAGTTGGGCGAAATCGTAGCACATTATCCCTTCCACAGACTGAAAAAAGTATACTCTTCTTTAGCCCGGTAATCGTGAGTGGAAAAAAGTTTGTGACACCTAACGAGCCGTCATTTTTTCCGCAATCTCTGTACGCAAACAAGCGCGTCAAACTCATCTCACGAAACTTCCTCACTCACACAATACTTTTGGCAGCTGTTGGCCAGGGGGTAAGGCCGATCACGAACGTACCTATATCGACCGATGTGGCGGCGGCAGTGGCGGCGGCGAGAGTAAGTTTAAGTTTAATTAACGTGCCACATCGAATCCCTTCCCGTGTAATCGACGGAATTCGCTCTCGGCGCAGCCCCGGATACTTTAATTTACCTTACTTTCAAGCCACGCGCAAAGAGAGAGAGGAAGAGAGAGACGGCCGGATCCATTTGCTTTGTTTTCGTGGCTGGTCGGGAAATGAAGCGAAGAGAAGAAGAAGGTAAGTTGGGATGGATATGCACAGTCAAGTTGATTTTTGTTGATTGTGAGGGGGTTATGATGAGAATAAACTTATACTTGCTCAGACGCTTATTATTGGATAATGTTTCGAATAATTTTCAAATTGCGGTGTTAAGATGAATTGTTTTTCAACTAGTTACAGGAAAACTTCTTATTATATCGATATTATCAAGCCAAGGCATCACAATTTCACCCAACGTTAATTAGTACTAAAATTTGTAAAAAGAAAAGTAAATTTTTGTTAATAGCTTCTTGATGCTTTTAGAAGTGAGATAGAAGTGAGACATCGTGATTTTTTGAAATAAACATTTACGGTCCTTTTCGATGTGTATTAAATTCGATGACGCTTGTTATCTATACACAAAAAAATTATTTCAGTCCCGCAGAAAAAGTGAATAGACAGTATACTTTGTATAACAATGAAATTTCTTTATTTAATGATACAAACTATAATTTTTATTATGACACAATAATAAAAGTAAAGTCAAACCTATTCATCAATAATTGGCTCACGTGTAGCTCATGCTATTTCATATAACGTGAGAGTGCACTCAGCGAGTATAGATATATGTAGATAGTTAAACCTTTTGATTTACATATATTTCTACTTCTTATTGGATGTCATGTCGCCAAGTTTACTTTATAAGGAACCATAAAAAATCTATATTTGTCGAAAAATAACGTTGGGAATATGTCCAATAATTTAAATCTCATTCTCGAGTAAACGTCTGGGCGAGCGTCACATTTATCCCGTCCTTACGTCGTAAGTGAAGTCGTTTTCCAAGCGCGTTCGTTCGCCTTTTCTCTTTTCTTCTTTCAAAACTAAGGATTACGATTATCACCATGATGTAAAAGGCCGACACTTTGGTGTGACATTTAATCGATCATTAGCCGATTTGCTGCGATCTACCGTGACAGTATCGCCTGTGCTCCAGAAAAATGGATCTGACATTCATCCGCACGCCATTTTTCATAGTCAAAAGCCGATTTATTATTGCGCCGACTCTTCTAGGCATATATCGCTACTTTTCATAAAGTATTCAAAGAATAGCTTAATCCGCAAAACATCAGTGGGAGATCTGTAAGATTAGATGTAATGAGAGATATTTTTACTCTATGCAATCTAACCACATGTATATATTGGTATCATCAGTGAATAAGTAAATGTAAACTATAAATATAATAATTTTATAAGTCATTGCCATCGAAACGTCCTGTTACGAGTATAATTAAAATGAATGGAAAAAAATTAAACCCTAAAACTTTCGTTTATATAATTTGTTAGTTTATGCATACTATACACTGAAAAAAGTGGATACTGGAAGCAAGTAGAAAAATCCACATGAATAGTATCTACTTGGCGCAAGAAGAAATCAACTAACTGCGAATATACAGGAGTTTGCTTCAAAATTATTGACTTCTCCCTTTCAAATGAAAATGTTCTTACTTTTAGTAAATTTCCTCTTTCCCAATGGAATCCCTATTTTTCAATGGAATTTTTGGCGTATGGATGTATGTTATTATTGTTTTTATTATACTTAAAATGATGTCGAAGCCTTTCTGGAACTACAAAATTTCTCTAAATACTATTATCAGGAAATCCTGGCAAAGGTTCATCCAAACAAGATTATCTGAATATTTTTTCTTACTTCCCATGATTTCCTGATAATAAAACGGAATTTAGAAAAAATCGGTCTGGGAATTCCCTCGTGTCACTTTAGATATAGACTCAGCATTTCAAAATATGCAGGAAAACATGTTTTTCATGCCGAGTTCTGATATATTGATTTTGGTGCGGTCTATGAATTATGTGAATTCTAATTTCTCATATAATACATAAGTTCGGAAAGTAACATGTCTGTGGTAACTAAAGCAAATTCATTTAATCATTTTCGATAACATGTACACTTGTAAAGCAGTAAATGACCAAATTTAGGTAATCATTATATAAAGTAAAACATTTTTGATTGTGTTCTGTGTAAAGGCTAGAAAAACAAAAGAAAGAAAATACATATTCATTTTCTTAAAATACCGTCAAAATCTTCAAAGTGTTTCTTCGTTTTTGACAGAATTGATCCTAAAGTTGAAGTGCTATAATGTATATATTTATAAAGCTTTATCGCGTTTCTATGCGCAGTTATCTAGTTGAGAAGCTGTGTTCCTCCCGAGTTTCTACCTCCAGGGGAGATTGAAAATCCCATGTATGCTCGTCGCGTAATTTACAATGGGCGCGTCGTCGCCGCGGTTTATTATATCGGCACAGTGCGCCATCGCCGCAGGAGCTTAACACGGGATCCTGGCACTGCGCCGGGACCGCGTGTGCTCACGCAATCGCCCCGTGTACACACCTGCGCTGAGATATCGCGTCGCGGCGATCTTTGGCGATCTTCGAATATTCAAGTTGCAGCTATTCCGAGGAGTTGTTGCATGAGGAGAGCTGTTCAAGTGGAAATTGTAGCTGTGATCAATGCTTGCGAGATGGCTGCTGGATAAGCTACCTCCTTTCTTCTTCCACCAGATACTTTCCTAACTTTTCCCCAATCACTCTGCACCTACAGTCATTCTCATTACTTTACTACCTATAACAAATAGTCGTAGGTCAGTTTAGTAATATATTTAGTAATCAATCAAAGTTGTATAACTATTCAGAAATAAGTGCAGAATCTGATGAACTTACAGTGATATAGCTTTTTTGAAACGTTTTCTCTTTGTAATTTTATATAAATGGCAGTAATCAATTTGTATCAAAAATATTAAATAAAAATAGATTTATCAAGCTAGTATTCTTTCTTTGATGAATCTTTTACGCATACATTAAAAGCATTATAATTTGGTAATCTAATTAAAAGCCAACGCTCCTGATCTCCGTGACAAAGCCGCTGTGGCTTCTGCAATAAACATGTCTGTGACACGTTTTGAGCAACGTGATCTACTCCTCATTATTGCGGATTTATGCACAGAGAAATGATTAATTGACAAACGATGCCATTTGAAGAGGGGGGGGGCACGTGTGCACGCAAGTAACAATGCAGTTTGATACAATTAAGTACATAAACAAACTCTCAATCCAGCGTTACATGGTTAGAGCTTTGAATAACGCGTTTTTCATATTATTAGAGTATATTGAATATGGGAAATCGCAATTATACATTCGCGCTACTATGATACGTTCAAGAAAGATGTTGTTAAAACATAATTTACAGTTTATGTGTACATTTGCGCAATACTTGACTGTATAAAATAGATGGTATTGTACTGCACTGTGATAATATGTTATAATAAGTATATATTTATGTGATTATTCGTTTGAATGGTACCTATAATACTTCACTGCGACATGACTGCTGTAATAGCCAACAATTACACCTATATGTAATATCTACTCATTTTTTTATTGTATACTAATAAAGATATATTCTATTCTATTCTATTCTAGTATTTTACTTGTATACATAAAGATGAAAAAATGTGCCAACACGATTTATTATTTCTTGCAGTAGCGTTGGAATATATTCATTTAGTGGACTTTGTTGAGCAGCTTTTGACAATTTTGCAGTTCGAATAAAAATCGGCTTAGGTCACAAGTTTCCTGGTCGATTTGAAATGAACATGTAAACTTTGATTGGCCCATGATACGGCGCGCGAAGCACGCATTGACACTTCTAGTTGTGTCAAAAACGGAATCAATAACACACCTTTCTGTGTAATTATGATTTAGTGGGCAAAAAATACACACAATTATACACAAGCTATACCCATATTAAATTTATCAAAAATTTGTTCCCAGCACTACTGTAGAAAGTAGTAATTTTTGTTATAAAAAAATTAAGTTTTTAAGAAATGTTTCTTCGTGCTCATTTATTAAAAAGAAATTATAGAGGATGCTTAGCTATTATTATGGAAGTTAAACATCTTATTTAATATAAATATCGTTGCTTCCGAACCAAAAGGCGTTATCTTGGAGACCACCTTAAAAAGACGTTATCTGGAAGTCTACCTTAAAAAGACGTTATCTAAAGGTCCATATTAAGAAGGGGTTACCTGAGAGTCTGGTTCAAAATGGCGTAATCTGAGAGTCCAGTTGAAGAAGGCGTTATCTCATGCGATGATGTATTTCGCTTCTATTTATATTAACAATAGATAGCGAATTAAAACACTAGTAAAAGTAGTAAATTATCAAAATATAAAAGGTGCTTCATTATTATATAAAAGCTATAGAACGCGTAAAAAGTTAATTGTCAGGCAGCTTTTAAGATAAGAACAAAAGAATCAATTAATAGGAACGAAAAACATTCCTTTTTTTTAACGTTTTTTGTTTCGGTACCGACGATAATATGCAGTTCATCGAATTTGCTGAAACGCCATATTCATAGCCATATTCTGAAAATCAAATTATTCCCGCCTTTACAAACGCAAGCATGAACTTTCGATTTCCGACCGCAGCTCAAAGCAGCAGTGAGGTAGGTGGACGCGCAGCAATTGCAAAAAATAGGGCAAACGGAAAGCGTACCGAGAGCAAACGAACAGAACGCACACCGATATCTCTCTCTCTCTCTGTATGTGTATGTGTATGTGTATGTTTCTCCTTCTTGTGGGTGGCGCTGCAGGGGTGTTGCTAGGTTACTAGCTCCACGAGAGAGAGAGCGAGAGAGAGAGAGAGAAAGCGAGAGCGAGAGAGAGAGCTACCGAATCGACGTTTTCTCTTAAAACGGCCAAAGAACACGGTGCAAGATGGTGGGAGAAGAACCTTAACTGTTCTTTGTTCCGCAGTGTAACCGATTTCCTTGAAAGCTTCTCTTCGCCGCGCCCGCGAGCCATTGTCTCGTCCTCGACCTTCTTTTGACTCTGTGTACGCTCTGTCCATGCAATTGAGAAATTTTGCGATACTACCGCGTTGCTATGTTTTCTTTTTTTATGCTGAATCTCGCGCTTGTCGCATCTTTTTCGCCAATTCCAACCGTCTGATCGGCTAAAATGGCTCGGATCTTTTACGTCTTCGTATGCATCTCAAAACATTTGTTTTGCATATTTAATTTATCTTTACAGATCCAATTCGCCAATCGCAAACTTGCTCATAGGCGCAATGGTCAGAGTTGTACCCATATTAATATTAAATAAAAGTAATTTTTTCCATTGCTTACAGGCTGCGTCGAAAAAAATCTTGTTATAAACAATTGGATTTTTAAAATATCTTCTCAGACTGCAAGAGAATTATCACCATTAGGAAAGCGTCAGTGGTAACAGGTTGGCTTAACGTGACCGCGCGTATGCCCGGGGAGCAAGTGCGAAGAGCGCACGCACATGCGCTGATACGCAGACACCGCAAAGAATCGCATGTTCAGCGGTGCCACAGCTGCAGCTGCTGAGCCTACACGATCGGATAGCAGCACGCGGGCTACCAACGTATTGACGAATTTCGCTTTTGTATTTTTTTTTTTCATAAAAAACAATGCTTTTTATCTTGTTGGAAGAGCACGTGTTGCCATGCTGATGATCATCGAGATTTCACCATTATGTCACGTGCTAATTAGTGCGCGACAAATCAATCGTCTCATTTAAACGTGTTAATTAAGGTGGAGTTATATAACAGTATCCCGTATATAACGTGTAATTCAATCACTGTTTTGCATTTTTATATTGAAATACAAACATAACATGAGACCTATTTTAAGCAGTATTTATATACAATATAATATGAATATTTGGTTTTAAAAGGCTTTCACGGTGATGTTCAATCATTTCCTCATAAATGCACGGTGCCTGTAGCAATCTGAGTGCCTGATTTGTGATTCGTGCAAGGGTCTGCATTTTTATTGGTGAACAGATTTCAGTGACCGATCAAATAAGAAATCGGGAGAATGGATTGCCAATTAAGTCATTGTGCTAGGTTATTGGTTGTATTTTTATGTGTAATGCTCCGCAATGTTTTCTTGGAAATTTAGAGGAACTGAAATATTATTTGAAATCTCTTCTAAATTTTCAAGAAAAGATCGCGAAGTCATGGAAATTATTAAACATTCAAAGAACATAACAAGATCAACACAATGGCTATAACACTAACTCGATTTGACAATCCATTCCATCGATTTTTTAATATGATTGGCCAATCATATTCATCCAATAATAGGGATACACTAAACGGTTGAAAACTGAAAAAACAAAGATATGAATATTATTTGGAAAAAATGTGATCTTAAAGTAAATTGTATGATTTCAAAGCAATGCGGCTAAACAGCGAATCTTTGATTGTTTTCCAAAGCCACATAGCATTAACAAGCACTCACCGCGCCTGAGTAGTGTGCTAATACCTACAACAATGCGTTGTAGCGCGGGATTGAAGAGTGAGTGTTTGTAAACGGAATTAACTGTAGTGTGCCGTTATATGTGCGCTTCATCACGATAACGCGCCGCTGCAACTCGAATTATCGACTTTTTCAAGCGAATTACCGTTCTCTACTCATCCGCTAAACATCTGTACATTGACTCGCTTCGAAATGACAGTTTTCATTTCCAGTGAGAGCTTGAACGAGAGCTGATATGCTAATTGTAATTCAACTGCTCTTTTTTTCGTTTCGAGATTATTTTATGATTTTTTCCCGTGGAAAAGTAGTAAACATTTTATATAGAAATATTTCAATATTATTCTTTACCTGAGATATTTAACGATATAAATGATTATATTTTCACCCATTGTTGCTGAGCCCAAGTTTTCGCAATTGTTTGAGTCACTTTATTTTTGTTAACAACTCGATGCACTCGAGAGTCTGCGGAGGCCTTCCGTTATTCAGCCCAATCACCATCTCGGAGGTTCCACATAGCCTGCGTGCGATCGAATTATTTTACGTCTCTCCGCGCACGTTCGTAATTGCGCATTGCGTATGCTATCGGGCCCGGGCATTGAAATTATGTACGAAGTTCAGTGCGTTATATACGCATGGGCCGTGTGCGCGCGCTCTGGCAAATGGAAAATTAGTGGTCACAATCATCGTGGTAGTTTGGCAGTGCCGATGGCTTGTAATTGTCCGGAGCGCAAGGGTCGCGTTGAAATCGCCCTACGGTGTAGCACTGCTATGTGTGCTTTTGAGAGGCTGGAATATAAGTTTGTGGAGTTCACAAGCCTAAAGTAGACGAGGCGTGTTGAGAATTTGAACCGTAGCATTATGTTCCTCTGCCTGAAGCTCATTTGTATTGAATTAATATAAACTCATTCGATTTTTCTTTTTCTAAGGCCAAGAGAAATTCACCACAATTCACTTTCTTATTTTTTACAATCCTACATAATTACTTGAAATATTAAAATTAATTTAGATCTTGCCCCTGAAAAACGCTACCTCATCCATTTAGTGTTGCTTAGATTTACCACGAGTTTGTTTTCTATGCAGTGTTCATAAAAATATTTCAATATTGTTAAGAGGATGTCTTTTCTCGATCAGGCGGGGGTTATTTTGAAATAAAAACAGCTTGGCATATTCGCTAACGAAACAATATAACCGCCACCTGATCGAGAAAAGTCAACCTATTTACATTGTCACAAATGAAGGGTCAAAAGATCTTCAACTTGGTATTTCAATATTTTGTTTCATTCCAATGTAAGAGTCCACTAAAAGAACCATATCGTCGACATATACTAGCAGTTGAATTCCCGTGAAATGGTTTATAGATATCCCTCTTATGTTTTATATTTTAGGTATGCTTCTAAATCTTCTATAAATATTGCAAATAAAAAGGTCGTTATTTTCACCAGTATTAATTATTCTGATTTTTTTGCAGTTTCTTCGAATGCTTTATTGAGGTTTTTGACAAGTTCGTCAATATCTTCGGATAGCAAATTTATCCTAGGACAGAAACTCATTGATTTTATATATACATATAAGTTAATTGCATTTCCATTGCATGTGCAGCTTTTCTATTATGGGAACTTTAAATTCGTACAGTCTTAAAATAATTGGGAAGTGATCCGACTTTGTCGGTATTATTAATACTTCAAGATCAACGATATATTCAAGAGGTTTATTACTGCACCAAACAAGATTTATGATGATTGATAGGCCTCGTTTACTGACAAAAGTATAATGGGCCGGGCCATCGCTTTTTGATAATGATAATTATTACTATCAAGTGTCGACCTCTTTTACGAGCTCTTTTATTTAACTCAGAATCCAATATTATTTTCTCACAGTGTATATTTACATAATATATTTTTCTCCACACGGCGCGTTAAGTGCGTACTGTACGCCCTGAGGGTGAAAAACAGCCTACGCATTTTACGCTCCTCGTGGAGAAAATTAGTATATGCACCACGGGAGTAAGTAAGGAATCCCTCAGATCGCATATTTGTCACCCTCGTCTTCGGCTCGGGCGACAATTTATATGCGATCTGAGACATTCTTTACTTTTACTGCCTAGGTGCATAATCTACTATTTCTTGTTGTTGATTTGATTTGTGTTAGCTTTTCGCCCGTTAAACTCGCACCCGATAAAGACCGCTTCATTAGGAAATTTTTGTACTATTATATATTTACGTATTCTTTTCATTCAGACATACTATTTATCGCAATATCAATGTCAAAACCAGAGCTAATATATATACCATACCTATTATAAGAGACAAGTCGCCTACACTTATCTTAATAAATACATAAGTTGTAAATCGGCCCCGACTTTCTCTCTCTCTCTCTCTCGTTCGCTCTCTCTCCCTCTCTCTCTCTCTCGCTCTCTCTCTCTGAGATTTTCTTTCTGATGGGCTGTGCGTGACTTCATATGTGTAGATATTCGATGAGAATTGCTTGGCTGTAAGCTCCGTTGTACAGCACATTTTATATACACGCAGACGTTTCCGCTAGTAGTTTCCATTAGTTGATAGTATAAAGAAGTATAATGTATAATCTTTGAAAAAACCGTTCTATTAACAATTGTTAACTTTTTTATCAACACCGTGGACACAAGACAAAACTTCTCCACAGGCTCTTGTCCCTCGCTCGACCATTCCCGCAATTATGCATCGTTGTGGAACAATTAAAACTTGCCCTACCAAATACTGCACCCATAGGAGTGGCCACGCATACACGCCCAACCGGAAACACTCACTACTGCAGTGTGTCCCACTCGAGGCCGCCTACTGCTCAATCGAAAAGTCGTCGTCAGTGCCGCTTCCTCACCTGGCTTCACCCTCCAATTTCCCTCGCGCGCGAACGGATCGAGTGGGTACACACTCGAGTTAACGACTTTATCTCCGAGGAAAGCGAGAAACGTCGGCTGTATGGTGCGGGCGGGCCTTTTCGTTAGACGCAAGGAAGGAAGGAAGGATGCCGCGACGGTATTAACAAGTTTTCGAAAATGAATTACATTGGAACGCGCCGAAGAAAAGCTGATATTGCGCTTCTGAGCTGGATGAGGGATAACTCGAATTAGCTGTCGAGTCAAAGCAACAGTAGCTTCCGGCGTAGATGCGATTTTTTCAACCAAGGCTTCCGCAATATATTATATATATCTACTCTTTATTATGTGCTGTTTACATTTTGCGTCTCTTTCACATTCAGATTTGATTGATAACTAATTGAATATCGAATTGCGTCAATTTTTACATTGCCAGATATTATTGTAATTCTATCATTTTAAATTCAAGTTATTTATAATTCGTAAAATTAGTTAATTTTTCAAAAAAGTACCTACTTTTTCATATCCGCATTTTTAAGTAAAAAATAACTCGTGAGTTGTTTTAAAATACATAATTTAGAAGGAAATCAAATGTACTTTAAGAATATCGGTCTCCACTTTGCATATCTCTCGAACAAATTAAAAAAAAAATCATTTTTGAAAAAAAAAATTTTTGCAAAATCGCTATTTTTATTTTTTAAATAAGACCTTAAAGTCATCCGTTTGACTTCAAAATTTAATCAGTTTTAAGTTAGAACATACCTAAGGTGCATGCGAAAGTTCAGCTAATTCCGTCCATCCGTTCAAGAGAATGACGGGGTCAAAATTTAGTTTCATACGTACATACATACATTTTTTTAAAACCTATTATTCTGACTTAGGAACCTCAAAAATATCGAAATTATGACGGGGACAAAATTTAGTTTCATACGTACATACATACATTTTTTTTAAAACCTATTATTCTGACTTAGGAACCTCAAAAATATCGAAATTTATCAAAATCTTTGATTTGAAAATTTTCACCGTTACAAAGCTTTCTCTTTGAGAAAGCAAAAAGCAAAATACGGTATGTAACACGGGAAGAAAAGCTATTTCAGACTCGCCGTCTCTAGCTCGGGCCCTCGCTAGAAATAGATCATTTTCTCCCCTTGTTGCACAATGTACTAATTATCCAACTGCTTGAGTAAAGTACCTATGCACTTAACGAAACGCTTTTGATGCGTAATTTTTACGTCCTAGCTTAAAGATCATTGAAGATCCCTACGCCCTAAAGGTAGTACATATAGTAATTAGGGTGTGCGTGAAGTAGATGATTGCTGTGGTAATATGAAGAAAAGCTTTGCGATTACTAGTATTAACAGGCGAGTGGAAACGAACTCATTGCTTTTGTGTATACAACGTACACAAACTCTAACGTGCTCATTAGTTTAGTAAAACATTTGTGTAATATTTTGAGCATACTTTTCATGATTTAAGTCTGGTACAAGCATTTATATTTAAATTATTCCTTTTTCTATCTAAATCAGTTTGTACAATATACAATCTTGCACATAAAAAATATCCAAACCATTTTATTCTACTTTTTCTCGCGCTACATATCCGCGGCAACTCATAAAGCCCTTGCTTCAGTCGAAAATTAGCAGCAGCTTGATTGATTTGTCATAATGAGGCTGCAATGGCTCTGGAGTGCGCCCTCGCATTGCATTGAATAAAGGAGAGGCAGTCTCTCTCTCTCTCTCTCGTTTATTCTTTCTCTTTCGTTCTCTTTATCCGCAAAAAGCCTTCGCGAAAGACGAGACGGGAGAAAAAGCAAGCTCGCGCAGACAGATTCGTTCGTGCTGCTGCAAAACAAGTTCGAATTACGTGCAAGAAGTAAAAGTCTGGGAAAGAGAATCCATTTTCCATTCAAGCGACTACGCCTAATGGAACCAGTACTGCTTATCGATCTTTTGCCGCCTTCTCCCTTTCAAGAATGCGTATACCTACTTATGCGATGTATTTTCGGACTGAATAGCAAGCGATTTAACGCCTTCCGTGGGGACAGAAACGTTAACGAGTTAGATGTATATAGTTATCCTTGCTCTCAGTCGGATATTACTTATAAGATAAGATAAATATGTATTTGTAGGAAATATTTACAAACAATTTACAAACACAGTTATGTGGGTGTATTTGAGAAAACAGGCTACGCGCAAAAACTCTTGTTCTCGTGCTTTTCTTCTGTCTCCTAGCCTGACCGTATTCAGATGGATTCACTGGCACCTTTGGGGCAGGAGAAAATAACAATTTTAAAACTTAAATTATTTTGATTACTCTTCTGCGAATTTTCAGTCAGAACGAAAAACTCGGTAGCTATTCAAAATAGCTATATTAAAAATATACATATAAATATAAGGTAAAGTACCCAGACTCAGGACAGTTTTTCGGCATAGTCACAATTAAATAATATTTTTGAATTGTATAAGCCAACTTGTCCAAATCGGTGATGTACTATGATTAATTAAGCGTAAATCTTACATATTTATACACAAATAAACTTG
>UXGD01002392.1:0-26388 GCA_900474315.1 Torymus auratus | reverse complement strand
TCCAAGAGGAAAATAATTTTGTTTTATGACACTAGTAGCGATTTACTTCGATCAAGAATAAAATCTCCTTCGAGTCCGTCTATTTGCCACAAGTGGATTGCTACTTAATTCAGGTATCATTATATTAAAAAAGTGAGGTTATTTTTTGAGTTATTAAAAAATGAATATTCTTAGAACAAAAATAAATCTATTGTATTCAACAATAATTTTCCTTGGTAGAAAAATAAACATTCTTAGTACAAGAGGAAATCCATTATATTTAATAATTATTTGCACTGCGATCAGATTGTTTATTAACAATTAAGAAATCTAAGCTAGAATGAAAAAAAAAATCTAGTGAAGGCAAACAAAATTTTGATCGTATAACAAGAGGAAATTTATTTGCAATTAGTAGATATCTTCTCGCTGCAGAAATAATTATTTTTTCTTGAAATGTAACTATCATATTAAAGAAAGAGAAATTTCTACTCGAATGAAGAAGTCGATAATTTTGCAGAAAGTGTCCATATACTAGCTGTTAGTAGATTTTGTTTTCTCAAGTAGATTTTTCTACTTGCTTCAAGTATCAACTTTTTTCAGTGCGATATTCTGCAGTTTATTATAATATTTATATGTTTCTACTATATCAACACGTTAAAACTATACACTTTAAGAACATACATATAAAAATATGCCACCAAGTATTCCCATCATTCAATATCCACTCAAGCCGATTATAAACCCCCCCTAAACCCCCAAAAAAGCTTATATAAATCAGCCCCACAGCCCCGACAATTAAAAACCTCCTCTCGACTTTCATACCCCAAATCAACAATCGAAAGCAGCACCGTGCTAATCACACACACGTTCGAAAATCCACTTACTCAACGAGCAGATCGGCCTGTCCATCCGAACAATCACTTTCTCCCCCTCTGTTCACAACGCAACTTCGCACATCGCCACCCCGTCGTCATGCTTCATCCCCTAATCGCTCTTTCTCCCTCTCTTCCCCTTCCATATACACATACCAAACAAGCGTGTCCCACTGGCGAATTCAGGGATCATAATCGCCTCATGAGCCGTCACCAACCTCTCTCTCTCTAACGCGAAGGACGCGTGAAATCAGGTCAGCCGTGTAGGTGAGCCGTACCCATACACACAGAGCGCGAGGACGACGACGGCGAGTGTATCAGGATCGATATCCAATATTCTTTCGGCTGTGGCGGCGTGAAAGTCCAGGGAAATTGAATCGCGGAGGGAGATCGGCGCTGAAACTTTTTACGAGCGTACGCAGCCCGGGGAATTAAGCCTCGGAGAGTGTGTAATAAGGTGGCTAATAATTGTCGCCGGTTCGATTCCTCGGGTATATGTGGGCAGGGACGCTTTGTTTGAGTGTGGAAGTATATCGGGGTCAAGCAACCTTTTTCCTCCTCGTGCCGTGTAATGTATATATAGGAACCAGAGGCGTCTCGTCCTTCGCGTGATGGCGGAGAAGGAGAGGCTTGGAGGATTGGGTTGGACGACCCTTTCTTTTTTGTTGCCATTTTCTTTTTGGGCAATTGCGATTGATTTATCGTATATAGGGACAATTTTACGGCATTTGGAGGCTGGTCGAACGGTTTATGCGGCATTGGAATGTTTAAACCGTTTTCGCGCGGCTGCTGAAGTGTGTTAGGTATGTGTAATGGGAGATCGATAGTTCGGGCTCGTCAACACGCGTCTAATTGCGCGCTTTTTGTACGCTAATACATCATTAATCTTGTCGACCTCGTTGAATCAACAATCGATTACATTCTGTGGTGAAAAAAGTGCATCGTGCGGTAGCGTATTTATAAATAATACTCGTCAAATATGCTCGTGTTAAAGTTAATATTACACCGATGTTAAAGCAACAACCTCGAATAACCGAAGCTAACAAAATTTCATCCGAAAAAATGCTTGTTACGAACGCGTTGTGAAAATATTTATATTGTATTTAAAAAAATTTTTATTTATATTAAAAAAGTAATACCATTTCGACCATTTATTGACTTTATATAAAAAAGTATTATTTTTCGTATGTACGTCGATTGTTGAACGTTAATTAACTCCCTTGCAATGTCACAATGCAGCATTACTGTCACGATAAATTAATATTACCCCCGTGTTATGTAGCGCCACATACATTCCTGCGGAAGGAAATACAAACCCGTGCGGCTCTCCCAAACTAAATCTACGTTATGATTGATGCGCTGATACATCGCTGCCGCAGTACTAAATCATATATGAATCTGCTGTTACTGCTGCCGTGTAAGCTCTTTCGGATTCTCTATATCCAGTTTCGGGTTCACTTTGTTTGCTGGGGGACGAAAAAAAATGTCAAGGAGTGACTGAATGTTACGTTGGGTGGCCTTATTTAAATGTACAATGGAAGGAAGAGTAATGGATTTAATTTGAATGGAAATTAGACTACTTTTCAATTTCCTATCTTTAACATTGATGGAACCTATTGTCGAGTACTATGTTTATCACAGGCCAGACAAAACAAATGTTGTCATTTATGTTTTCGCACTTTTGGGTTTATCCCCTATTTAAAACAGCTATTGTTTCATTGTTACAAACAGGCAAACATGAGATCTATAAATATAATGAAATTTTTAACTCTCGAGATTAAAGTATATCCAGCATTAACAAGATAAATCAAAAACATGGTTATATATAGTAAGTCCATACGATACGAAACACATGTCTGAGCCAAGGCTATAGATTACAAAAAAAGTGGTCACCGCGTGGATTAAATATCGAATAAATCTCTTCTACACGAGATAAAATCGAAATCTAGCTACAAATACAGCAACGTATTACAAAACTACAAATTGGAATTTAATAACACTCCATCATTTATACGCATATTGAATCCAAAACCTCACCCCAAAAAAGACCACAGGAAAAAGTGCAAAGCTAAACGTGCCTCGCCAACTAGACCCTAATTTCCAGATATATCCTACACCACCCCAGACAACAAATAAAACAAGAAGCTACCCAACATCGTTCTTCAATATATTATCTCCGAGTAGATAAGCTACTGCATACACACACACGTCTCGAATGAGTTGAAGCAGGCTTTTCGAAACATACAGAACCGATCAGCCTTGATTCGCCTCGCGCTCGCGGGAAACAAGAAAGATCCGAGCGCGAAGGTACGAGCAGCCGGTTTGCAAATGCGCGCTAACGACGCGGTATGTATGCCCCCTCGGATGCAAGTGCACCTAGACGGCGCGGGGAATTATTTAAAGGCTGGACGAAGGAGGCGCCGCCGCGGAGAGAGAAACGATGATGAAGGCGATGGTGGCGAGAGACGGCGTTGGATAATTCGTCGTTGTTAATGGATTAGTTTGATGGGTATTTTGAAGATAGTTACAGAAGTTTGATGGGTATTTCGTTGGGGAATCTGGGTAATGAGATTTAGAAGTGCAGCTTCTGCATGAATTTGGATTTTTCGTATATGAAGATGGAGGATTAAAGTACAAGTTTGATTACAATAGAGAGTCTGACCATCGGAGAAAGGTATAGTAAACAATTGTTACAAAATACCAAGTAAGCGCAGCCATTACCGTATCAACTCAATGATACTAATTCATAAAAATAGGCAATAACTTCTTCGAAACTGAGATCAAAGGAAATGAGCCTCTCGTAACCATCGCTTATGTAAAATGGTAGTATACACACACACCAGTGAAAGAAAAATACAAAAAAGTCATGCATCTGCATCACTCCATGCAGCAGCAGCTACAACGACTCTGCAAATACGTTACGTGCGCGTCTCGTTCGATGATTCATTCATGCACTCAAAGTTGCCCTGCGCATAGAGAGTTACCTACGCGATAGCCTCGGAACTCAGCGCGCCACAGATTGTAATCTTATCTCTGGTCTGCCGCGTGCGAATTTCCACCTCTGCGACAACTGCCAAACTCCGCCTCCGCCACTTCATCAGTAGCCGCGCGGCTCTTCAAATAAAATCAAAGGGAGGAGGAGGAAAAAGCTGCTTGGAAAACGAGCCATCGATAAGTTGAAAGAAAGAACGAATCTCTCTTTCTACCGTAGTAGCACGCGCAGGTAATTAAGTTAAGGACTGGAATAATTAATGGCAATCGAAGAATCCCTCTCGGTTCGTCGATTGAACGAATTAAAGCGGCCGCGAACAAAGAAATATTCGTCGCAAACCGACTCGCCGTGTATTAAGCAGTCTTTAGCGAAATTTACGCACATCGAGATAAGTGGCACACACCAACTCGTTCTCTCCATCTCCTCCTCTCGCGCACCACGTGTGTATATATACGTATACGCGCCGATTTAAAAGGCTAATTCGTGCGCCCGTCTCTCTCTCTTTCGAGTTCCGCGATTCGTATACACATATACATATATACACGCAAAAAAAGGACTCGCGTCGTCATTGTATGCGAGAGCGAGAGGAACGATTTTAATTCAGAGATCGTAATTTACATAGAGAGCGGCGCGAGCGATGGTTTTTAAATGGCCGATTATAACCTTAAGGTGTCTCGCGCGTGTGGTGTCTGCGCTAAAATCAGCGTTTTTCGACACCTCGTGGCGACCTGGGTCGATTATTATTCATGAGGTGGACGTTAATTGGGGGGAGGAGAAATTATCGGGGACCTGATCGATCGATTGAATGTGTCGAAACTGGCGCTGATTAATAGGCGCGTGTGTTTCCCTAAACGTAGGAATAAAGTGTCGAAAGTTGGTTTATCGCAGGGGTTCGTGATTATAGACTGCAATTGCACGCTTATTTTTTAAACTATTATTATGTATTATTAGTAAAGGAGATTGGACACGTGTTATCATCTAGTATGTCGAGGGATCGAATGAAAAGCGACCAGTTTGAATATAATCCCGGGCGGTGTTCTTTGATAATGTGTTTCACAAAGTAATTTCAACGCGAATACGTGCCATTGACAAGCCTTTGCCCCCCCTATACCTATCCGACGTGTTTTACCAGGTCAGCAATTACTGTAGGCTACTATAGTATACGATGCGCCTGTGTAGCTCTAAACGTGAACGCGCGCGCTCCACATATTGCCAAGAGTATTTATAACGTTTGTATATCTTCTGTACAGAGAGAGAGAGAGAGTTAATATTCAATATTGCGTTTAGTGGTTTTGGCAATGGCCATCTGCAGCTTTAGCCACCCATTGTGCAATAACGCCCGTGATGTATACGTATACATATCACTGTAAGAGAGTTTAGTATTACTGAAAATCGAAAATCGCTGTATAAAAGCACGATGATCGGCTACAATTATTTTCCATTCGTTAATAAACTCGTCACTGAACCAGCAATGGTCTCAAATTGACCAACTTTTCACCTGTATTCATTCCCACAGAACCAAAGATATTGCAAGACACCCACGGTTACTACACAGGGCGAGTTTCTGACTAACCGATTGCCTCGGAAAAGCGCACATCGCGTGCAATCGGATAGTATTAGTAGCGCCGCGGATGGCGATTAACGAGGGCAATCGAAATTAGCGAAACGCGCGTGCATTATGCTGTATACAACGCGATAACGGGAGAGAGAGAGAGAGCGTGCACACGCGTCATTGGTCAGCCGGAAGATATTGATACCGTTGCCGCATGCGCGCAGTTCGATCGCAATTTATTTGTTCCGTTTGATGGGCGAAGCGCGCAGAGCTGCATTGTAATGAAGTCTCGGGGGTTTTTGAGTGTGTGTAATAGGTACATCTGTAAGTTAATAATAAAAATGCATCGACAGTGTCATACACGGAGAGGAAGAAATTGGTAAAAACTTTTTATTCAAAGTTTGGTAAATTTTACAAAAAGTGTTGGAAAAAGTACCAAAAAGTTCAGTAAAAAAAGTGGGGTTATGAAGTCTGACTCAGAGTTACTTGACAGTTTCGTCAAAATGACCAAACTTTTAGTAATTTTTATGAATTTTCTTTTTCTCCATGTAGGAACAGGTACATTACACGTTCTTACTGCAACATGCATCATGCTTTTGATAATTCTTATTGTATACTTTACAACCACCGATGCGCCTACTTAAGCTTGTCAACATACATTATAGACTATAACCAGATCTATAAGGAAATATATGATTAGGACGCATAAGCAGGTACACAATTCCTTCCGCATATCCTTCCACCTCGCACAATAAAGCCTAATTAATTCAGCTCCTATTGACTCGTCCAAACGCAGCCAAACATACACTTGGCATTACAAACTGCCATTGAATCAGACCGAAACAAAAGTAGCTAATTAACACCCCATTCAGCTGTCATCATCCCTTATAATATACAATCCGTAGAAACACACCATCCTTAAGACACATCCATCCGTTATATACGTGCGCGCTCCACAAAAGGCCAATCGGACCTTATGGCGCCGATATTATTACATAACACATCGCGCAGTCGCGACGACGAAAGATAAAGACAAAGCAGAGGCAGAATATTGTGTCCGCGCGCGTATACGGGGACAGTCATTGTCGTCGTCGTGCACGCTCGATCGGTCGGGAATAAAGAAGAACTCGTGGCCTCGGATTAGAGAAGGTCGACGACACCTTGCTACAAATATAACACACTCGGTAGAAAGAGAGAGAAAGAGATATCTGTGTTTGTTCAGTGTCAAGATCCTTGGGGAGACGAGGAGAATGACGAGGTGGAAAAACAATCGCGATTATGTAAGGAAGAGTAGCGAAAAGATTTCATACAGTCGTCTAATCGCCTTTTAGCATTGTTGGTTATTTGTGGTCTAGCTCTCGTGGAAAACCTTTTTTCTGTCTGTTTGGGTTGGGTGACGATGTTTGCGTACGATGTTACGCTAGGCATTTACACCTGGTATAAAAACTGTTTTCACGTTGAGCTCAAAGTGTGCAGGATATTATCGTAAAGTAACTGAGGTAACGTATCGCTCTCTTGGTGGTAAACAAGACTGTGATTTATTTTGCTATTAAGGTTGTTTAAGCAACAAATTTTCAGCGAATAAGGTCCTGTTAAACTTACTAAAGAATTACCGCCAGAAGGAAACATGTTCACCGTTAAGGTAAGCAGCAATGTGATGCCAGTATATTTCACGTTCTCCCGAGACCAATGAAATGTTGCGTTTGATCTACTGTGACGTTGTTAATGCTTTCATTATCTCGCGATTCGAGCTCTAACTTTCGGAGAATACCACTAACACTATAAATTGCTAAAGTTGAATGTTCATTTTGATCTATCAAAACAAGTTTATAGCTTCTATATCAGTGAAAAAAAGGAAATAAGTTGAGTGAAAGTTAAATGTTCAACAAGTTGTGACTCTTATGCGACAAGCGAGAAAACTATTTGTTGTTTTTTTTCTCTGGAGATATTTTTAGAAGTTCGAAAACCGATAAGAGTGCACATGAAAGTGACAGTCTGTATCCAAAAACACGAGAAACTTTTGAGCTTTCGAAAGAAAATAAATCAGGATTTGATCTTAACGGTATCGCTGTTACTGCAGTTCTCATTGAAAGCTAATATGTAATAATATTTTTCTAAATAAAATTAAGAAATCTAGTTTAAAGAAAAATACCTCTGATTAAGAATGTAAGTATAGAAAATTATCAAATTAAGAATTCATGAATACATATGAAAATTTAATAAAGAATCACTTATATTATAACAAAAGGTTTGAATAGATGATACATTCCCAAAAAAAAAATATCATCACTGTCAAAATAGAAATCTGTAGATATCGACCTTTTGTAAAGTACTTTCAAATTCACACACCATCCTACACACAAATCCATAAACGCCGCCACAACTGCGAATTCCCTCAAGAAGAAATTTAGAAAGTATATGTATCCGCTAACAACATCAAGACAGCACATCTCCCCCAAACTGTATACATATACATACCTACTATACATTAAACCCGCAGCTCGTCGACCAGCGCCGCTTACACACGTGCAAACAAATTCACCTTGACTCCTCGCAGACCGCTCCAGAAAAAAAACGAGAGGAAAGAAAAGAATAAGTCGCGCATGCGCGCACGAGGTGTTTCTCTCTCCGCAGTGCCACAAAAACTCGCACACGCATATACATATATACATCCTTGGCTCGTCTCATTCATTTGAAATGGAAAGCTCTTTTCTCTCTCTCCTCACGCGTACGCACACGTACAAGTCCAATCAACGTGGCGGGGCACTAAATCACTATTAAGTGTCACCGCGAGCCGCCGCGCCGGTCTAATTGACGAAGAGCGCTCGCGGTAATTATGGATCTCATGAAATTACGCGGAATTTGTTGCGCGAGCTTAACTCCCCCCTTTTTTTCGCGACCGGATTCTGCCCGCGTATGGATATACGTTTCTCTCTCTCTCTCTCGGTCTTTTTTTCCTCCGCAGTGTGGAACTGTCCGCTCGCGATTCCATCGCTTTCCTCGCTCGCTTTTATTGCCGGTGGCCGTCGCACTCGTCGTTTTTCACCCTCGTGCGCGCGCATATATATACCTACGTGCCCGCGTCATTTTTCAAAGGGCCACCGGGACGTTTTTCCGCTCGCTCGCACGCGCCTGAGTTTTTTTTTTTTAGAAAAGTAATTTTTATTATGCGACGGTTGTAGGGCTTTTTATGAGAATCGCAGGCGTGTGTGTTGACGGGGCGTTTTTTTTTTCCTTTTTGTGTTAAGTGCGCGTGATGCTCGGCTGGTTTTCATTCTTTCTCCCTTTTTATGTAAGTGCTCTACCGCGTATGTGTGTGCGTGTTGTTTAACGGATTATATAGTTTTAGTTTTTTAGATGGATTAACCCAAGTGGCGTGTAATTTAAGTACTCGAGCTCTGGCGAGTGTTTTCGAGTGATGTAAATGGATTTCGAAAAATGTCGCTGAGAGTAGCCCTTACGTCTGATGGCAATTATATACCGTAACTCTATAAAGGTTGTTTACGAGATTTCTCTTATACATGATGCTTTTTTTTAACATCGTTTGTATAAGCAAACTCATTATGCGACCGTAAGATTAAAAATATTTATTATATACGAAACAGAATAATTATACGAGAAAGTACAATAATAACGTAAAAAAATACAATGTCATTCTGTGTACATTTTGTTACACGCCGAACGCGGATACGCACATATATACGAAGGAATTTATTACGCACGAAAAAAATCCCAAGGTTGTTTAAATCTCCCCCGCGCGTAAAAATCCGTAAAATCCGAACGCGCCAAAGCAAACCAAGTAATCCCCCCTTCATTTTTTTGTTCAACTCCATTATATAGCCAGTCTTTACGCGCGTTATATTGTCCATTTAACTGGTCAATTAAAAACCATAATACTCTCAATGTTTCCTCCTCCAACACGAGCTCTACTCGCGAAATCCGTCTTTCCCTCTGTTATACCAGAGAACAATTCCGCACTCAGCCCTCCCGCATTCCCGGGGAATCCCCGAGGATATCCCCACCATCACCTTCTTCCGCAAATATTTGCGCGTAATACCTCGCGGAGAGAGAGCGCGACGTAATAAAGCGATCTTGCGGGGTCCGCGCGACGATAAAAAGCCTTAATCTCTCTCTCTCCGCGAATAAACAGCGCGAGACGAGGAGAGAGGAAATCCTTAATAGTAATCCTGTTGAGCCGCCAAATCTGCAGCCAAAGAGTAACACCAAAGTATGTATATAGTCGGAGGGTTCGGCGAGCGCCATTTGATCGCCGCGAATATATAAGTGTGTCGAGGATTCGGCACGCCGAGGCCGTTAATCGCGAGGTTAGATTGGGAGCGCTGATCGGTCAAAAGAATTTTATTTGTACGCGTGATGGTTATTATTGGCGCTGGTTAGATGTAATGCGTAGCTATAATGTTTTGAGAAAGTTTTAACGAATTTACGTGCTTTGAATGGTGTCATCTCGGTTCATTAAATGTTTTTTGTTGCACATCAAACTTATATATTAAATTCTGCATTTGAAAAACAAATTACATCGACGTAGTAAAGTAAAGCAATTTGAATTCCTCAAACGTTGTACAATTATATAGCTGAATTAAAAGCCAGAATTGCCGTCGTAAAGTAAGTTTCAGATAATATTTAGAACGGAAGCTAAAGGATATGCAAATAACTTCTCCGCACATAAATTGTAAAATTAAACAGCGGGATATCGGCAGGAGTCAAATATTTTTCAAGATTTATGGTATACATTCCGCATACAACTACTAGACCCTACAGAAAACCGGCAACATATACTAAAAAATATTAATCGAATCAATAAACTGTAAAAATACAGCCAATATTTTATACATATACCCCATGCATATATTTTTCCGTAAACTGATCCTCCCACCGACTCTAAAAACAATTTCATTTACTCCGAATCAATAAAATTTCCCAACCAGCATCCCGAAATACCATAAGTATACACATCTATACACGCGGCACGACTATACCTATCGTCTAGCACTTACATCCTCCCTCCGCAAGCGCAAACAAGTAAGTACCTTTGAGCAAATAGGCGGCAAGCATCATGTCCTTAAGCTGCTGTAGGTACAGCCCGCTGAGCAGGTTCGGTTGCTGCTGTTGCTGCTGATAGGCGGCAAAGTGTCCTGCGAGCTGGTGATGCAGACTCTCCAGCTGGCATATCTCGTGCTTGTCGCCCAGCAGCTCGCAGATCTTGCAGCGGTTCTTCGTCGACTTCTTCTCCTTCATCGTGTATTCCTTTATTTCTTCCTCTTTGTACTCGCGGAACGAAAAATATATACTCTTATTTATACACTTTATTTATTATACGGTATCACTTAACGAACTCGGCACGTCGATTGCGGTAGGAGACACTGGTTCTACATATCACACTGAGGGGGTTGTTACTGCTGCTGTTG
Source organism: Torymus auratus (assembly GCA_900474315.1). Classification (NCBI taxonomy): domain Eukaryota; kingdom Metazoa; phylum Arthropoda; class Insecta; order Hymenoptera; family Torymidae; genus Torymus; species Torymus auratus. Next base: position 15,567 of record UXGD01002392.1, on the reverse strand, counting down.
CACATCACACAAACACACACAGACTACACCACTGGTTTATTATATATATCACAACGTTGGCTTTGGAACTTACTTTCTTGCTTCGATCCTCTCACTTAATTTCGACGCGTCTTCCCCATATAGGACAAAGTTCAAACGCGCAGATAACACTCACAGTTTGCATACTCCTCTGTTATATAAGAGGAAGAAAAATATATATATATATCCACGACGAGATTTCCAATTTCGTCAGTTCTCTCTCTTTGCAGTTGGTCGTTGGTTCCGGCGTCGTCTCTCTCTCTTACAATGCCAGTCACCGGATCATTTTCACTCGGGATTTCCACGAGGGTAGCGCCGCGCCGCTGGCGGAACAATATCCCTGCAGCGCGGAGGAGCTGCTGCAGTCGGCGCTACCGTCCTCCTTGTCCGCCTCGTCCTCCTCCCTGCTGCTGCCGGCGAATCTTGGCCCGACTGGCATTGCCTCGACACGTCCTCTGCTGCTGCTGCTATCGACGCACTTGATGGGAAAAGAGGGATTATAATGTGGTGGCAAATATGCCGTGTGTAAATAGAGTGTCAAATGCTGCTGCTGCTGCTGCTGCGGGGAAAGGATTGGCTTTATGAGCAAGTTTGAGAGGTAAGTAAGGTATCTTTGATTGTGGTTGTTGAAGAGACTTTGTTAGAAATGGTTAATGATATATAGCTGCTTTTGTATACCGTTAGACAGAGTATCACTGGGTTTCGGTCGTGTTAAATTAAATTTTGTGGGTAGAGACATTTATTAAGGTTACATAACAGCGAAAAATCTGTATGTGTAAAGCGTCAGGCGGTTAAAAAAGATGCATATCTTTTTATTCTAGAGCCGATCGGAAACCGGTTTCTCTCTCGATGGCGACATTAAAAAACAAGATTACAAGCGGCGAGGGGATCAGCTGTGGCCACTAAATGGTTTACTAAAAATATTCGTATATTGGGCTGTTTAAGAGAAACTATATTATAATATGTTTAACACGGTCATTTGTTTCGGTACATAGTAATAGTTTTGTTTTAATGTATGTATTGGATAGTATAGGTATTTTTAAGCAATAAGTTGGTAATGATAACCACTTATACAGGTTATATAGAATAACTAGCTGCTACTTCTATAATCAATAATATTCATTAGTGAAACAAAAAAACGTAAACTAATTTATCAGTTCAATGGTACGTTAATAAAAAGCGAGGTAAATGATCCGAGCAAATGAATATGCTTTTGACAATAATTAGAAGTTTACCAGTAGAATAAACTTTAGCTCGTTTTCTCCAACAAACTTTCGCAGCATTCGAATATTTATAAAAAAAAGGTATTAAAAAAAAAATACTTTTACCGATCCACTACACTCTAATCCACTCTCGTACGTAATTCCCATTTCCAACGCGAAGCTACTCGAATTTCATCCGCACTCTAACGCTTTCGAAAAAGCTATCGATCCCACTCCCACTCTCATTCTCCCAAGCCTCGCAACAACTCAAATTCAAAATATCCAACGCGACTTCGGAGCAAACAAAACAAAAAAACTCCCTCAGCTGCGTCTGCGCGTTTCCGCCAAACTCATTCCAACTTTTTCCATTTCCAACGTGGCTAGGAGAGCGCGCGGACTGCATTTTCCGAAACACAACGCTCTCCTCGTTCTCTCAGACACTGCACTACTCGTCTATATAGCGGTAAAAGCAGCGCGAGCACAGCGGATTCGCTCGAGTGCCGACGGAGGAGTAAGAGAAAGAGACCGATCGAAGCACACGGCGCGAAAAACTCTGCGGAAAGGTTGGACGCGGTATACGTGCAAACACATACGCATGCGCAGCCATATATATATATGGTACTCGCGGTTTTATCAGTCGCACGTGTCGCGACTGCCGAGCGCCCGATAACCCGCTGCTCCCTCTTTATTATAACCCGCATTAAGCTCTGCGCGCGTGCTGCGGACCTACACACGAGCACGTGTGCTATATATACTGCAGCAGCCCCGAAATGTACCTGGAGAGCGCAGCCTTTGTCCGCGGATATATATACACGTATACACACTTTTGTTCTCACGCGCGCGCCTGCGCCCTTCGTTCTTCTCTCTTTCTCGTTTCAGAGTGTATGTGCGGCGCGCGGCTGCGCTCGTGATTATTTTTCGAGAGCGATGACGCTGCAACGAGAGCCGTACGGTTTTAACGGTTGTGAATGGACGAGAGAGAGAGAGGATGCGATAAGGAGGAATTTGTTCACGCACGCGCTCTCTTTTTTCTTTGTCGCGGGCTGCAGCTGCGAACGAACGAGAGTGCAGCGTTTAATAGAGGACGAAGAGTGGTAATGTGATTTTTTTTATTGGTAAATATGTGAGAATTCGAGGGGGGATAATAATTTAGAGGAAGTGTGGTACGTGTGTTTCTAAGAAATTGTATATACAATAATTTCGTTGAAACAGATATATAGATTGTTGAGGTTTATTATGGTTATCGAATAAATACATGTACCTCACCGCAGTACTACGCCATTAGTATATATTATACAGGACTTTAAGATCGAATAATGCAAGTAGTAGAAGTGCTGCACGCGCCCATTTATTCTCCCAGCGAGCGCGTACCGATCAAAGTATTCTTTATCACGCCAGCAGCAGGCAGAGTGTGGGTTTTGCATGCGGAGATGTTCTAATTTTTACGACCGCGCGATATATATAAAAGCGCGTTATCAGTGTATCTCGGTATATATACGCTGATCGTCACGCGAAAAATAAAAGAGAGAAGGTATAATATACATATATACGACTCGATCATTTTTTATCAACTTATTTGATTGAATTCTGGAATTCGATGTAACGCGCGTTCGAGCGCTTATAACGCGATAAGCGGTGAAATGAGGAGGAATGAATTGTCGACGATTTGCACAACGTCGATGAATATATCGTCGAGTTTTAAATATTGGCTCAGTCATGAGACGTCGGTTCGAAGGTAGTTCATCGAAGATGATCAAATATCGTGTTATAAAAAATCACACGAAAAAGTGTCGCGGTGTAATTGTCGAATGTGGAAAACAAGGTTGCTTGCTTACATATTAAACCACGTATATATATACCCTTTCAATTACCTTTAAGATTGTTTTAACAACGTATCCAGTAAATCACTTTGTTTGACGCGATTATAAAGCCATATATACAATTCCACACCCAGCGAGTACAAAGATCGGTTCTCAGATGTAAATTATACACGCCCGCTAAGAATGCAAAGCCAGTCGTAAAATATAATTTTGAAAACACGCGCACGCGCGTGCGATATATCTCGCAACATATGTTGTTCAAGCCATCGCACAAGCAAAAAAAAAAATAACCGCCCCCTATTTTATTTTTACCGCAATACTAATCCCCTTATGTATACACAATATCAATACATCCGTATACAATATATATATATCGATCACCGAGCGCCTTTTGCACACAATATATATATAAGTCTCTGCGCGGCAAGTAGTCCGCGCTGTATATTTACGATCCTCGCAGCGCGCGCGCATGTATATCGGATTGACGCACGGCCTAAGTGTGTATGCACGCGTCCCTGCAGTATGCATGCGACTTTCTAAGTGCGCCTCTACGTCTTTCTCGCGCGCCGTAACACACACCTGTGTATGTATGTATATACGTAGCCGCGAGGAGAATGGATGAACGTCGAGGCGAATTTATTCCCGGCCGATTCCGCCGACATCATAATTTAATAATGCAGGCGAGTAGCAGTATATAGCGTATATAGTCGCGTGATACACGTTGCTGCGACGCGGCGCAAAGTGAGAGAGAAAAAAGTGAGCGTATATCTACAGGCAGGACGAGAGAATCGTCGTTGCGATGAATGTTTCAGGCGTGTTTTGTGCTGCCAAGCGCGCAGTTGTTTGGTTAGCGCAGTAGGCCGAACGTCGTGTATTAATGGCTTTTGAATGTTTCGCGAGTTAGGGGTAGCGTAAAAATTTGTACGTCTGAGTGAGGCGATTTGCATGGTCATTGCTGTTACAAGTGTAAGTATAAGTAAATTTTAACCTATAACTCGGATTATTTCAGATAAAAACAAATCTATTTTTCTTTGCTGGATAATTATTAGAGTAACCATCATTTTGTAACCACATATGTATAGATATAGTTTATACACTCTTTACATACCAGAATACAAAAAAATTGCAAAATACAACCGCCTAACTTACCAACGATCACATTAATCGAACTCTCATACCCCCCAAAGCGTTATACACACCGCGCAGCTAATCAGTATTCGGGCAAACAGAGAGCTACCGCATTCTTGCAACAAAACGAAACATTTGGCTTTATATATCAGACCCGTACACACAGAGAGAGAGAACTAAAAGTGACACGGAGCCTCGGAGGATCGCTTATATATCGCAAACAAACGGCCGCGTGAACTTCGGTGACCTACTGCGAACATAGAGGCAAGAGGGTTGGGAGTATATAAGCAAACTTGCTCGTGAGCTCGCGCGGCGCTCGAGCAAAAGCTACAGCATTCTAAAATTACGTCATATTCCGTCAGAAGTCAAGGAAGAACTTCCTAATTCCCGAAGCAAGTTCGCGTTCTCTGGATTTCAGTGTATACACGACGTAATGTTGTTAGGCGAGTGAGAGGGATGAGCCATCGCTATATATAGGTGTCGTGTAATGTCTGTATATTAAAGCCTGGGAGCGAGATGTGATTGACTGGGTAATTGGAATAGTAGATTTTGGGGAACGTTGGGTTGTGAATATTGTGGGGAGTAATGGGTGGGTATAACGTGTGACTGTTTTGTGCACGGAGAGAAGAAAATCAGTAAAAATTACAAAAATTTCAGTAAAAATTACCAAACTTTTTGTAATACCGAGGCAGGCTTGAAAATCCAAAATTGATTACAAAATTTTTGGCAATTTTTATAAAAAGTTTTATAATTTTTACTGATTTTCTTCTCTCCGTGTGGTTTTCGGTGAGAGGAGGGTTTGGAAGCGTTGAAGATGTTGTTGTGATTCTTGTAAAAACCAAAATGCTACTATATCTACACCATATCTTTGTATAGCAATAAATCTTTGTACAAATGAATAAATTGGAGGAAGTTAAAAACAAAAGATTTTCTAAACTAAAGTAGTTTCACTATTATATACATAAAATATTTCGTTTTGAAACTATTAAATCATTACCGTTTTCTCAATACTCTTTAAAAAATAAAAAGATAACCTACATTTCCCGCCTGCATTTAACCTCACACCCATACAACAACAACAACACCTCAAATATCAACCTCGTCATCTCTTCCCACCATAACGCCTGAATACATAGCAAGCTCGCACCTCGCCATTCAACCTCGAAAAGAAAAGCCGCTCGCTCGTGCGCCACTTCATTCACAGCCTCGTTACATCGAGCTTCCGCGGATGTTCTAAACGAGAAAGCGCTTCTCTCGCGCGAACCGAAATTAGCTCGTTCCTTACCGAATATGACGTCCGCTGAATTTCGTGTAAACAAGAAGCCACGGCAAGCGCCTGCACACGTTCAAAGCGTCGAATCAGCGGAGTTCCGGGACACGATAAGCCGCTGCAATTTCGATGCAAAACGCCGGAAGGGCGGCGTGTATGGCTGACGGTTGAATATATACGTGTGAGCGGGGCAGAAAGTGCTTATGGATGCGCATGATTTTTTATTAGAGTGGAGTGTGGTTGTTTTTAATGAAAATTACTCGGTGTAGATCGAAACTTAGTTTAAGAATAATAGCATATTTTAACGAAAAAGAAAATATATCTATTGACAAGGACGTAATTTAATTGAATTTTTCGTATTATCCAAAAAGGAGATCGAAAAGAAGAGCTATTCCCCAAGAAACAATTGTAGAATAAGCGAATTTCCAATAGGTAAATCCCATTGCACCATGTATATTAAATAATCCAAAGCGAATTTCCAGTTGTGCAAATTTAACATTTCCCATTTAGTTTTTCTTTATTTGATCTCATTGTGTACCCAAGTTTCAGCGGAAACAAGTTTACCCTCTACTGCTATGTATTATTCATTGCAATGTCGTTGTTATAAAACGCAAAGACATTGAAAGCTTTTGAGAGTTTTTAATATAAAATTACGCTCAAGTTCGTAACGAATTCACGAAATAAATGTATAACGAGGGAAAGAAGTCACACGCGCACGAAATGCTCATTAGAAATCACGCTTTTTCGCATCTATATTCATGAACACATTTTGTCAGCTCTTTTTCAGGCCTGAATAGAGCTTCTCCGACGTATATAGTGTAACTCGTAAATCCCGCTTTCCCGAGCGCACACGCGAAAATTTTCACGAAAATCCTATATATACGCCTTTTAGACTAATGATGCTACTTATACATATATCCAAGCTCGTACGTATATATTTTTATCTCGGAATACACCGGTTTTCGATAGATTATTTCGCAACGCCGTCACGTATCGGCCGTGAATACACTTAAAATTAAATCATACGAAAACAGCACAATTCCGTGATTATATATACGCACTTGCGGCTGCCGTTGTTTACCTTCCTTACGTCTATATATACAGATGCGCACGACTTCACACGAATCCACTTCATCGTTCCATCAAATTCGCGGTTACCTCGGTACACACATCCTCGAAAAATCGTGCATACACACATCTTCGCAAACGTACATTCAAGACATTCTCTTACACTACTAGCTCCCCTTTTCGATACCTCGGCGAGCGTTTGATTTATGAGCGCAGTGAGTTTTGAGGTCACGTATATACACGCGCCCGTGGAAAAGAGAGAGATATAATCGATTGGCGCGCGTGGAGAGGATTTTTAATATCGCGCGGCCCGTCGACGCTAATCGATATCGATATACACACACATATCAGACAAAGCCGTTGCCACCGACGAGCGATGATGTATCGTTCAACGCGAGCGAATTAAAAATCTTGCACACTGGTAATTTTCGGTATAATACGCGAGCACCGCACTGTGGGTTTATTGCGCGAGTTCGGTTAATCGATTGTTCCGGCGGCTTGATTTCACGAGTTGGCTGATAGTTTATAACGCCAAGTTCGACAAGATTGCGCATACAGTAGCGATAATACAGTAGTTAACCTGCGGCTTTACTATCAATTTCGTGATGGACGCGAGGAACTTTACCAAAATAGTACAATTATCGTTTCGGATTTTAATAACGTATATATTTTTCATCCACACGCGCCCTCCCGAAAAAGATAATTTCGGCCGGTTTATATGCGCACGCGCGGGGCTGCGATCCAAATTTACCGATATTTGCGAAATAATCGTATTTTTAGTATCGACTGCTGGGCGAATTATGTCAGTGCGCGCGCGCGCTTAGCGGCGATAATATTACAAGGTTGAAAATTCGCATTCGTGTCGAATTCATGTTAATAATGTAATTTATGATATTTGATGTTCTTTATTATAGCTAGCATTGTTATTTATTTAATATTATAGCATTTTAATAATATTATGTCATCATATCGACGCACGCATTGCAATCCATTTTGTTTTAAATATGTTATGATTCCGATACCCGCGTTGTATATCGAATCTAATGTTAAATGTATGGTTATTATCGATTGCAAGAAATACCATAAGTTTAAAAAAGTTTTTAGTTTAATAAAGAAGAATTCTATTCAAATTATTAAATTATCAATATTATACCAATTCCATTAAATCACCGCAACCGAATCAGAAAACATATTGCACAATTTTTTCAAAATCACAACCACGCACTCCCCGCATATATTCCTGTATACACTTGCCCTCACAGCAGTGTGTTTCAATCGCTGAAAACCTTTCAGCGCCCAACGACGCGAGTAATTCCCCATATGTATCGCCACTCGATATATATCGGCGCAAATCGCCGCCGCCGCCGCACGACTTCTTACGCAACACGCATCATCGCCCAGCTGCTACCATATATACACTCTCGCTTTTTCAGCGTTCGCCCGTGAAACTAGAATCGCAGCGCGAAGCTTCCGCGAATTTCGTCAGTGCGGAAACCCGAGCTCTTGTCCGAAGAAAATGTAAATGATCGGCGCGGTAGAAGGGATAGATATATCGCGAGGGGAATTAGGATTGGCCGGTATGATGTCATGTATAGAGTAGGATAGAAGAGAGACGCAAATCGAAGCGAGCAAATCATCGCTCGTAAAGCGAGTGAGCGCAAGCACGCACATAAAGTGTCGTTGTATTATCGAGGAGTTACGAGGCTTTTAGGGCTCCGGTGCGGGAGGAAAAATAAGTCGCGTATAGCGTGTATATAGATGTATGTAAACGGGAGGATGATTCGCGCGCGTGGGAACGCGAGGCTTTTCGACGGAGCTGCAGCTTTGGATTTGAGTCTTGTGTATAGTACACGTGTTAAAATGGTTTTATTTGCGGGAGGTAATATGGGGGAGGGTAAAATTAAATAATTTAAAGGGAATGGGGTGTATTAAAAGGATTATTAAAATTACATTTAATATAGTCGTGAAATTACTAGATTAATATATTATGCGGGTTATTCAATTTATCGATAAACCCTTGTACATAATTAAGAAAAGGTTATTATTAATTTCATAAATTAATATCTTTCTTTACGAGAGCTTTTTACGTCAATTTCTCGAAATTCAGTTAAAATCAAACGAATATACATTTACTTCATTTGATTTCGTATCGATTTTATGCTGACAACTCTCTTTAATATTCAAACAAAATGAAATATATAAATTACTAATTCGTTATTGCATTTCACATATGAATACAATAAATAATCCGCAAAGAGAGAATCGGGGATTCATATTGTCTGTAATAATTTAATGTCGAAAATAAAGTCTTTTACGTGTATACACAATAAATATTTAACCTCTAACTATACTCTTAAGTAAATATTTGTAACACAGAATATCAACCTATACCCTTATAGAATAACCAGCTAATTTAACCTACAAAATCACCCACAAAATTAGTCTAGTAAAAAATCCTCTACCAGCTATCCATTTCTTTCAACCGCTGCAGTCTCTCGTCAGATATATAGAAAACATGACAGCATTCGCAGCGACAAAGAACCGCGCGCCAAAATAAAAGGCGCACACCCGCGCTACTCTCGTGAGTAAATAGTTACCCAGTGCCCGGGCCAAAAGTGAAACGTGGCCTCATCGAGTCGCGCGCCGAGAGACGTAGAAAAGCACACACGTATAACATACGAGCCGCGTATACGCTGCGACAATTTCGCCGAGAGAAACCGTAGGGAAAAACAAGGAGCTATATAGCTGCTGCGTCCAAACATCATCCGGTTCGCTCTATATATATCGTCGAAGTCAGCGAAAATTGGATCCACTCTCTCTCTCTCGCTGGCTTATCATCCACGCGGCGCCGCGTCGGGGGACCACCTGTTACGTCTCAATCTAATCGCGCATTTGATTTCCACCCTTTGTTTCTCTCTCTCTCTCTTTCTCGCTCGACGTTCTGCCACTCTTCCCCTTCCTTTTTCGCCCGACGCGTGAATTGACGGGAGGGAGTGTGTGTGTGTGATGGAAGAGTGAGCGCTCGGGGATTGATTTCGAAGTCGAGGATTTTAGAGTGCGGTAGCTGTGCGCATGAGGCGGAGAAACGATTTATATAGGGAGAGAGAGAGAGAGGTTTGACGCGCGGTTTTGTGTGGCCGCCACGCGCTGATGTATTGATGGGGGTATTATATATGTATATGTGTGATGTGTCAGAACGACTGACTTTAATAATATAATTATTCGGGGTCTCTTGTGGGTTATGTGACAGGTGGTGCGTGATTGTTTGGGTTGATTAATCTGTGGCGCTAGGAGTGATAGATGCTGAAAGTTATGGCAGACAGATAGACAATTTAAAGTACTTTTATAAAACGACTTTCGTTAATTTTGCTCGTAAATTTTTATCTATTAAAAGGTTACATTTTATTCTGATCAATATTATACATTTAGACGTTGGAACTTATGAAGTTTAGGCAAAGGCATCACATTATCGTGGAATAAAATATACGTGTTGAATGGAAATGTATAAGTTATGCGCGTCAATAATACATGTTAATTACTTTGCCATAGATAAGATAAGTGAAACAACATATAGTTGCCATGTAATTCATATTGATATTATATCTTGAAAGCTACCGATCACTGATTTTCAATTACTTAAAATGAATATAGGCACAATTTTCGATAACCACGAGTAACGAGAATTTCTGGTGTACTGGTTGAGAAAGATTTTTCAAACTTTTGTTTTCCATTTGTAATTTTTCTCTGACATTTCGAAAACGACACTCTTTGTGCTATACGCTTGCTTTGACAGTTTGAAAATACAAAAATTTACCGAGAAATTAAAAAAAAATAAAAATAACATTCACGTAACCCTACAATATTATTAAAAACTTATATAATAACAAAAAAAAGCTTCTTTCCTAATAACACGCGATCCAACTATAAAACCTGCATTTCATCACCGTTACAAGACACACTTTAATGACAAACTACAGACCCATTCACGCCACCATAAACTTCATCCGCCCAATAACCTCGCATTGTATCAGCCACCACCATATCTCTCTCAACTCTGCCTAATCGCGTTATTCCCCAAACAGTGCATATACCTAACGTGCACACCATATCCCATACATCTTCCGTGTCCAAGCCCACACACATACAGCCCAAGGCCAGTGTGTGTACAACCGTGCGCTCTTCTCTAATTGCGTCTATATAGCGCTCCAACTACGCATCACTCGCCACGTGTTTTTCGACGATAGTGGGGGGCGCGGAGAGAGAAACTCGGGGAAAAAGGTTCGATCGCGCGCGTCGTGTATTACGTCATCCAAGCGCGGCGACACGTGTGTGTTTGCGCACCGCCACAGTCGAGATAACGAAGTCAGTCTGAGTGCGCAGAAAATAAAAGAGAAATAGGCAGTAGACGGGTAAACAAAAATATTTTTTTCGGCTAGTCGACCGACCGAGAGAATCCTTTATCTATGATATCTCGTTGTGTAAGATTTGTTTCTTTTTTTGCGAAACAGTGGCGATGCGTAGGTTTACGTGGTTGTGGAATTTCGGTAGGTTTATAGGTGGACGTGTGATGCTGGGGATGAAAGGAAGCTTAAATCTGGGGTTTGGATGATATATAAGCAATGTAATAATGAAGTACCGAGTTATTAAATTAAAATTTAAGAATGCGTTCAGGAGTTGAAAGAATATAAGGAATACTGTTATTCGTATTCGAGGAGTCGGATAGCATTAAGTTGTATAACTCAAATTCTTCAAAAATGTATCTGGACCAAGATTTAAATATGTTTTCTTTTTTTTTATAGCGCAGGAGAATGTTTTTCCAGCGCATCGACCGCCGCGAGTTTCGAAGATCTGGGGCGAGCCTCGTAAACCCCAAAAATTTTAGGACGGTTACAAGATTTACAATAAGTGTATAACCCAAAAGCAAGCTTTTACGTCGCCAAGTAAATGTAAACCGCAGTTTATATAAATAAATGCTCATTATTTTACGCTATATCGAAGACACTATACTGTATCTAAAAAATGTCAGTATCTTAACACGTTATTAGCTATCCCGATTGTTGTATCATCGTACTTTTGTTGCTTTAACATTCCACGGTTGTCGATAACATTGCAATGTAGAACAGCACAGCTGCTACATCATTTATCTTCGGTACGATGAATATATAAATCAAGTTTTTATAAGAACATTTACCGAGATTTGAAGAGCAAAGGATATATACCAGAATAGAATGCTTATTTCTCTGTTAAAAAAAAATGCTTTTCTATGCGAGTATTGAATTCAAGCACTAATGTATTCAGTAAAATCATGCTACAAGTAAAATATGCAGAAGGTTATACAACGAGAACGTACAAAAAACTCATGTATATTCAATTCATTCGAGTAAGAGCAATTTGTAGAAATGAGGAAATATACTATCCAATATTAATAAATCAAATCAAGCGAATTGACGATCGGAAATATAAAGTTCAGTTTTAAATTGGAGAGTCAAGATACTTATCTGAAAAATGGACTTAATTTAGGTCTTATACTAAAGCGTTCCGGTCACGAGTATCAATATCGAATGCAGACATGTAAAGCCAATATCTTAACAAAAATATTCCTTTCGGTATATATATAAACTAAGTAATATCGAGCTGTAGTTTTTAATTTTCAATGCGCAAGAACCGTTAAAAAAACTACACATTGAATGTAGGAAGAAAAAAGAACACGAAGAGATATACAAAATACACAGAGAAATACCAATAGCAATCACGTAATATCCCCGATACAGCGAGAAAAAGAGTGTATAAAAAGGTTTCGCGTTTTAATCCAGCTTCAGCGTCATGTAAATTTTTAACGAGAAAAGCGCGACGAGATAATGAAAAGTTATTTAATATCGCTAATGTACAGACTATCTTAATTGGAAGAGAGTCGAATAAAATGAACCATTAATTCATTCCTTATATTCTATTCACGGCTCTCCACGACAGCTAAACGTTCATCAATACTCATCAATAAATCCGCAGCTCTGAATAATTTCATCAGATTATATATATTTGCTTTCATTTGAATTAACAATTTACCCGCGCGGGCACTTTATATCTCTTTAAGAAAATAGCGTTCAAATTACAACGTTATTCTCATAAACAAGTGATATTTTACATACTGGATAGACCGGAAGAAGTCGATCCTTCCGCGACGAAACGGTTCGGCGATGGTTTCCGGACATTTCTTATTTCCGAAAAATAGAATCAATCAGTCCTCCGCGCGCTGTAAAAAAGCACTGGAATATATATCGACCAATCAGTGTCGCCGCGTTTTTACGTCTGCAGCAATTTGCACCGACGAGAAAGAAAGAGTGTAACGTGAAAAACACACACATGTGAGAGGTCAGGGTTGAGAAATGCTTGAAATTTTTACCGAGGTCGATTTTTTTCCGGCCCGCGCGTGGCTTTCTGAATTTTTTAAGCTATCCGCCCCCGAAGTTCATCAATCTTTTTCGCGTGCCGTAAAGTCGATTTTTACTTTTGCGGAGAGCGAGAGAGAAAGCAATCTCCTTTAGCTTTGACGGCTGCAGTATCATAAATATTTATGTCAAAAAAGGTGGCCAAATTGTACTTTATAATCTGATATTTTTATCCGCGGGAAAATTGATCTTGATTTAACCTTTCGTATTTACCCGATGACCACAAAATGTTTATTACCATTATTAATTAAAATTACCAATAGAAATTAAGGATCGTTATATACCAAGGCACGTTTTAAAGTTTAAGATCTCCATCATCTCCTCTCATCGGAGCAGAATTGAATTCTCGCTTTTCGAATTGGAATTCTACAACCCCGCGCGATTGAAATTCCAATTCCAGAAATTCAGATTGAAAATCCCCAAGATATCGATTCGAAAACTCCTCCTCCCCTTTAGTAAAGTGTCTTATCACACCACCCAACTTCACCTAAATTCAATAAAATAAAAAATTTACATCCCATAGACTCTCAAACTTTCCAAGGGATATATTATAGCAAAAAAGTGTCAACCTTTCATCGCACCCTCACCTGTCAACTAATCGCTAATCGCAGAGATCGAGTCGTCCTCCCCCGGCGCTCGAAATCGAGTTTCCAAACATCACGGGAGTCAGTCGACGACACACTTCAGCCCGGGGGAAAACAGACGTCAAAGCGGCCTATATATCTACACCTCTGAGGTAGAGAAAAAGCGTCGAATATCTGTACGAGAATCCCACGGAGCCACGGGTAAATAGGGCGAATTAAAGTCGAGGGAGGAGGAAGAGAGTGAGTGTCTGAGGTCGCAGGCACGAAGGAGCAACGGTTATAACGCAGATTGATCGCGAGAGCTAATGCGCCGTAATAAAAGAAATCCCGGGCGCGGGTCTTTTTTGCGCCGCGCGCAGTGGCTTTCTTTTGACGCGAGCGACAGTGCCGAGGGAAAGTTCCGGAGTAGCTGCGTGCGGACGAACGACTGAGAAATCGCAGTTCTTCTTTTTTTACGGGCTGCGACGGTTTTTTTTAAAGAGTGGGTGTTGCTGTTGGTACCCGAGTTTTTCGCGATTACGGGTGCTGCAGGAGGCTTTGAGGTTTAAAGGCGGGCTTTGGAGGAAAATTATTGAGCCGCGGTTATGATTCATAAATACTGCGGTTATTTCTTTGCGTGGGTGGTACGGGGTAATGGTGGATTTTATAGTATAGCCTGCCTTCTGTAAATTTTATTGTTTGACAATTTTTTAATCAAGCGTATCCTCATAGTTGATAGAACAAAATTTGCTCGATACAACGAGTTTTGGGTCAAGAATATTAATATACTGGTTGCAAAGAGGTATAGTCTATTCATCATTATAATGTAAGCGAATTTCCTTTTGTCGAAAGCAGAAATCTTGCAGGAAGTCGATTAATCTTCCTAGCCCAAATCTTTTCATGTGTCAGGCAGTCTTTTAACACCTCTGCTATATTCAACCGTTAGATTTTAATACTCAAATTACATGCCCATTCTAAAGGATAGAACGTTCCATGAACAAAAAGTGAATTTTTTGTATCCATGAATCCATTAATTTTAGCATTATATATTTTATATAAAAGACAATCAAACATTTTGCAATCGACCTCCAGCTCCAAAATTTCTACAATAAATTCACGTTTGCTATCACTTTTCACCGCATTCAACTGAAACTCCCCCCATAAAGTAACCATATCAACTCCCCAACCCTCGCCATCCAAATAATTAAAACCATAACTGCCCGCTGCAGTCTAATGAATCGCGCGCGTATATACGCGACTTTCCGCACTCTCCATTATATCAGCTATTTTTCGCCGCCACGCCGCGCGTGCTGACACACACGTACGCACAAACAAGGAGAGTGTATATACCCGCGCGCAGTTAATAATGAAAAAAGCGCTGCTGCACTTTCAAGCGCGAAATTATCGACGAGCCGGCGCATTTCATTTGTTTTGCCGCGCTTCATTATTCTATTTTCACGCTACACACACGCACACATTTGCGATGGACTATACACTCCTTGTGTGCGAATTTCGCGCGCGCGGGAAATTGTTTACGGTTCGCTTGTCATTTATATCGCACGATATCATTAGGGAAATATTAAATAAACAAATGGTATACTACTAACCTATTACATATAGCAACAGCGAAAAAGCTTCGGTTGTCTGTGGGTGTGTACATATTATGTATAATAGAAAAGAAGAAGGAGTTCGCAGCCATTGTTAGAGCCATAATGACTGTGTAGTCAAATATCGTAATTTTTTGAAATAGTGCGGTTAATGACACACGTGCGGCGGAAAAGTCGCCCAGTCATTCAGCTCCTATCAAACGATATATTCCAGCTAGCCAACGACACGTGCACGCGCTATTTAATTTAATTATAAACACGTACACCGCGACGCATCGAAAAGATTAACAAATTTACTAATAATCACAATGACAATAAGAAATCAAGAATATGGTATCCCTAGGGCATCACGGCATAGCAAGATTAAACTTGATATTGTATTGTCTTGCCTCAATATTCAAGACAATAATCGATACAATATTTATATACAGTTTTCGATACAATA
>UXGD01002391.1:0-26388 GCA_900474315.1 Torymus auratus | reverse complement strand
TAACTAAAAACTCATTTGTTGTACTCCTTCTATGAATAATTCAGCAAAACTTTTATTTCTCCACCTGATTCTGTCTCCCTCACTCCTTGTCATAACAGCAAGCCTTCTACACTGAGAAAAATTCGGCGTTCCTCCTAACCTCCAAAAGCAGTAGCTACTGGACTGTTATTCAGAGTAGCTAGTGCGCCGAAGGGCGCTCTCACTACTCTTGAGGAGTAACGCGAACGCCTTTTCGAGGTTAGGTGGCGCGTTAAAGGGTAGTGGCTACTCTTATGGGAGCACCACCCTTCATGAGAAGTAGAGATTCTACCGCAGTAAATAGGCGCTACCAGTACACCTGAGGGGTAGCTACTGCGTCGATTTTTTCTCAGTGTACTAGCTATTTTTTAACTAACAAAACTGGCGAACTATAATATCTTTAAAATAGTCAAGAACAAGCCTGTGATTGTCTTCGAAAAACTCATTCTATTTTTCAATCTATTAAATCGCCGAATAATGGGAGAAAAAGCGTTTCATCAAGAGCTAGAAGCTGGACAAGAGAAATTTCCATTTTATAGCAAGTGTCCTATAGTATATACTTAAATCGTCAGTTATTAGCTATGAAATGTTTTGGATTTCCACCAGGGAATTTACGTATTCAAAGAGATTTATAATAAAACATACTTAAATATTTTACAAAAATACTTTCAAGATATTTTTTATTTAGGGACAATGTGGAATCGTTTCTAGCCACTTACAAATGGATTTCACAATCTCTATTCTGCGCTCTAGTCCTATTTTAAACTATTCTCTATTGGACCAACAAAAATTCTGCTCGCGTGGCATTTTGTTCCATTACAATAAAAGCTTTGCAAGAACTTTGTAACCCTGCGAAAGAGGAATTACGAAAAAGTGTATGAAGTTCCATCGCAAAATCATGAAAAATGGTTTTTCCATCGTTCCATTTTTTTACTTCGTCGTCTTGGTAACTCGCTTATTTTCTTAACTGTTTCATCACTCAACAAGTTGAAGACTTCAGACTTTTTTTATAATAAAATCGACTGAATTTCAACTTACTAATGTAAATCTCTATAGATTTGCTTAATATTAAATCAGAAATTTGTTTGACACTTTTGTATAATCTGCCTGTACGGATTCAAGAACGGAAATACGTAGAATATCTCGGCTACCCTGTTGCTTTGTTCTTCGTTCGCGGTATTCGTGGTTATAAGTTCTATGCGATAAATACAGTTATAAATGGAGTGATGGATATTCAGCAGTAAATTAGCAAACTTTTTCGAGATATCGGTTTTAATGTGACGCAATGATACCCGTAAGTACTTTTCATTAATACTGGTATATACGAGGAAATAAAATGAAATCCATCGTGAATTGTATAGCGCTTCCCTTGGAATCAAAATCATAATCAGAATTTAGTAGACTGCATAATTGCTTGCCATAAGAGGCCAAATTTGATTTATGAAAACTGAATTCATTGAATTGCTGTCTGTGATAAAGCAGGGTACAGTAGCCACGCGAAATGTATTTTTACGCGTTATCCTGAAAAATAAAGCAGGAAACAGCAATTTCATCATAGACGCATCTAATAAAGGTATACACTAGGGCAACGAGCTGGTAAAGCGGCAAAAGTCACATCTCGCAGCATCGCAATTCTCCTCGGAGCAGTATCTGTATACGAGCGCGGACTTTGCCTCTCTTCTCTTCGTTTCTCGACCTCCTCCATCGCTGGTGCGCAGGGGGTGTGTGTAGGTAAAGCTGGGTCGCTGTGCTATCGATCTCTCCGGGCTCGCGCTCGCTCGCTCGCTCGGCCCACACCTGGCACGAGCGCTCTCCCCTGCGCGCGCGTTCCACCCTCCTCTCTCTGCGAGCGTGGATACACTCTCTGCAGGAAAAGCTCTTTCCCTCTTCCCCTTTTCGTCTTTTCTCGCTCTCACTCTGTTTAAACTCTCCTCTCTCCCTCTCTCTCTCTCCTTCGTGGCCCGCTTTCCTTCCTCCTCTTTTTTTCAGAGAGCCACGCGACGAGAGAGCGAGGCCTATTTCGCGTCCGCGGTCCATTATATTCCGACCTCCTCTCTCTTTCTCTCTCTCCCTCTCGCGTTATTCGTCGCGGCGCGGCCCGGGGCGAGAAGTCGCCGTGTCGTCGTCGAGAGCGAGCGGCAGGGGTCGCGCGAGATGCGAGGAAAAGAGAGAGAGAGAGAGACAGAAAGAGATAATAAAACGCAAGAGAGAGGCAGAATCGTCGACGATCCGAGAGCGCTCGGGGATCAAGTGCACGCGTGGCTGCTGATTCGCCGCGATGCGCTAAGCACGCTGGGGCAATATACGTAAGCAAACAGCTCGCTGGTCGGCTTGTATAGGATGAGGAGGAGATCGAAGATACGCCGTGATGAAGCGAGGGTGTAGGCTTTTTATAGGTCAGAAGTGCGTGCGAGAAGAGCCGGATGAACATCAACTTTCTTTTCCGATTTTTCAAAGCAAAAGATACAGCCTTTATATTCCTAACAGATTTGGAATTTATTCTGAATAATAATATTTCATTCGTCTTATATCACAATACAGGACAGTCGGAATTAAATTATATAATAAAGGGAATCTGTCCGAATAGAGATTATAAATTATTATAGTATACTGCGTTCCTTTGTTCTTCTCATTAATTTTACTAAATTTAATGTGAATAAAGCTTTTCACAATTTTCACAAAATATGGGACAAATATCGTTCTCTTGAAAACAAATAGGACAGAAGCTAAATACTATGAATTTATTCATTTCGAAATGATAACTAAATTTTGCTCCACAATATAATATAATTATGGAAAAGAACTGGATTAAACTAAATATCCATGTTCGTACACGTAATCATACAGAAATAAGGAAAAAATTCATAATGGGAGTCACTTTGATCGTTAACTTTTGTATACTTAAAATAAAACATATGACGTTTTCTTATTATTATGGCGTTGGAAATTATGTATTAAATTAAAGAGTTTCGATTTAAAAAACATTAATTAAAAATGTATTGTTTTTCAGGTATACACATGTATAAACTCTGGTACTTCTACTGACAATATAAATTTCATTCAAATTTTCACGACTACGGAAATCTTACGGACTCCATTTCAATACTTTCTGAATATACTTTGAAAATCCCAAAGGATATGAATATATGTTTCAGGTGCGACTCGCAAAATTACGAAGCCATATTATAGATTTAAAAGAACATAGCGTTCGTAGAACAAATAACTTCTGCAGTAGAGAAACTTTATATGCGATTTTCCTGGGAGGGTATTTTGGAATCAAGTGATATTGTTCTCACAAACTTGAAGTACATTTCTGGCTATTTTGAATATTTGAACTTTCGGATATCATTACGTTTTCCATTCAGTCGAGAAAATACCGATTTATTGTTATCCACAGTAATATTTTATGTAGATGAACAGGGGCATTATCTTTCCAATAATAAATTAGTTGAATAAAAGTAAACATTCAAAATTAAATTAAAACAATCGAAGGGGGTGTCGCACTGTAGTAACACTGTTTTATCGGCGGAACATGTAAAAGTAATTAATATAAATAAAAGGATAATGATTTCCGCCTTGAACAAATTCAGTTGCCCTGCGTAATGCTGTAATACATCATTCTACAAAGTTTCGAGGCAAAGAAACGACGACACCTTTGGTCTAATCTAATTATTTTGATATGTTCTGCCGATTAAACAGGGTTAGTGGTAAAGTAGGACTATTACACCACCTTAAGAGTACTTAGGAAATTTCTTTAAAAAGTTATAAGATACTTATAAAATGCTGGTCTAAATACTAATAAAGTTATTAAATTAAGTTTAAATCAGATATTCTTAATGACTAGAGGTAAAGCTTAAATATTTTTTCGAGCGGAAAAATGGATGTCTTATTTCAGAAAAAAGAATGTTAACGGTATGCACATGTAATTATTTTTCAAAATACAACTTCTAAATATGTGCTATCAATAGGGGAATAAAAAATATTAAAGTTAGAACTAGGTAAAAAGTTCGACGCAGCTAGTTAATGGGAAAGTTATAATCACAGCCGATTGAAAATCAAAATTGGCCCAAATTCAGATTACACTATATAAGTACTTCGAAATAAAAATTAACTATTAATTTAAATACCTTTAGATAATATAACCTAGAAAATTTTTTTCTCAATTTCCTTTTCTTGCGCACTCAAAACTTTCATTTCCGTGTGAAGCACTAGTTCATACTGAATTTCTGAATATTAAAATTCTAAACGAAGAAATCTCGATTTCGCTGATTTTTCACTCGAACGAATCAAGCAATAAAACCACTCTCACGTAAAACTTCCCCGCTCAAACGTCTCACGCGCACTCTCCCCATCGCCACTCTTGATTCTTATTCATGTCTTCGTCGCTAATGACCGGCATCATCGCCAAAAGCAGTGCGAGAGATTGATGACCGAGCGACACTTCAAGTTGAATAAGTGCGAGCCACTGATGTTTCTGCGTTCTTGCCATCACTAATGCGACAGCTCGATGTTTACATTCGAGCAAATTAAATAAGAAAAAATAAAATTTATTTGTGTCGGTCAATTTTATTATCTTTTAATAGACATTCTTTACAATGTAGTATATTAATCTGTTTATTCAGTTTTGAAAAGTTTTTGTTTACGATTATCAGCGCCTCGATCGATAAAATGCTATAATCTTCAAATTGATGAAGTGGCAAACGCTAATTAAGAAATCCTAACAACTCTAACCGACCCGCAGAGCAGGTGTAAATCAGTGAACATTCGAGTGACTCTGTGCTTTTCACAAGTTCTCGCGTATAATGTATATATATAGATTTGCAAGAAAGAAAAAAACCGATAGGAAAAGAAACAGTAGGGAGTTTCGGCATGGCTGCGCGCAGGGTGAGGGTACAAAAATGGAAACAGGGACTTTGACGCGGGAAACAAGCTCCTCGCTTTCGCGCACTCCCGAGCGAGGGTCAAGTAGCGTCTTGACACTCTAATACTTCTCTCTCTCTCGTTCCCTCCCTCTTCCTCTTCACTCGCGCGCGCTTTCGGCCACCTTTTTCTCCCCCTCTATTTACGAGCCCCCTTTCTCTATCTCTAATTATCACTTTCGCGCCGCGCATATAACCCAGTTCGTTATTTTTCACGGGGCCGCCTTTAAAGACTGCGCGCTCCCGCTCCTCTTGTTTTCGCGCTCGCGGAGCGGGAAAAAAGCGTCGCAAGCTTCCTCGCGCGCTCGTTCAATTTGGCCACGACCCAAGGTTGCCGGGCACGCGCGCGACGTGAAATATTCACCGTTTCTTCCTTTCATAATAATTCGCAGAATTTTTTTGGAACTGCGCGCGGGGCTGCCCCTTTTGACGATTACTCTCTTTTTTCGCTGCGAATGGCACTTTTTTCGCGCACGCCCACGCGCCCGCTCCACGATCATTACGGAAGGAATACGTTACGCGGCGAATTTAATTTTTCTGTTTGCGCGACGCTCTAGCCTTCGATATACTGGGATAGAGTATAGAATTGAGAGTGATTCAGGGTATCGATTCTTTCATTTAGGAAGTGATAAAGAACATTTCGACGTCAATTTCTCGTAGCGATATAGTGCTGTAAAAGAATTAGCATGAACACATATACGACTTGTTAATTATATGCTAAATGAGGAATAAAAAATTTTAATGGTATGTAACAAAAAATTTTCATTGCCGTCTGGCACTCGGAAAGTTTCTTAATTGGAAAAAAAGTTTCACTCAAAATATGTATAAGCACTAAAAAATTTTTTTTCTCGGTTACCGTATAGAGTACGAAACACGGGCGGTAAAGAAACTCACTTTTTCGTAAAAATATTTTAGTAGGTTTTAAAGGTGCATTTTTAAAATATAGGTCACAAATTGTAGTATTTAATTAGATCAGACGAATTTTCCATATGCAGCTGTGATATAATATTATTTTTGATAAAAATTTCAAGTAGTAAATTATAAATGTTGTATTTGAATCATTATATAAAAATTAATTTTAATTTTATTTTGAATAAAACTGTTTTACACAATAAATTTTTCATCAAAATTGATATTTAAAAACGAGCCGAAGAAAATCAAACATTTTGTCTTCTATTATACTTAGACGATAAAAATTGACCATAGTATACTTTTGTTCTGATAATATAAAATCCATTTATTTTCATATTGTTAGATTTATCTTTCAGCGCAATGAGCATCTTTTGCCGAAAAAATAAGAGTCACGCGTGCAAAAGAGATATATACAAATTAGAGCTTGGTTGTCATCCTGCGGGTCATGAGGTCTCTAAGAATTTGGCAACGTTTCTCGAGTTGAAGAGCCACCGCACGTACATTCTCGGGGAGAAGACCAGTCAAGTTGTAGTCACGAAATTGCTGTCGTCTATAACAGCGTCGTTGACTAGCAACACAGCGAAGTTGTTTGGTCATCATCTCGAATGGGCGCGTGTCATAGCATTTGCTGATGCCAGTTTCGGACATTGTGGTCGGTTCGCGTAACAATGTCCGTCTAACTACTCTTGACCTCCTCAATTATTTCGTGTACGTCTGCATACGATCTTTTAGAAACTGCTATTTCGTGCACGAACTACTACTACAAGTTGCTACGCGTAGTAACAGTACAGTATTTCAGTATTGCAGTACTTATTTTTATCGTGTATTAAAAAAAATGACGTCCATATTACTTTTCTTTTAACTCGACCACAATTCTCCCTTTAGGTTGTCGTATTCAATAAATGCCATGCCACGATTACGTCTTCTTTTTAATTAGCGAAAATATGAACTGCTATGACGTTCTTTCTGTAAAGTCGCTTTTGTCACGGTTGCACGTTCAAGATATTTCTAGATTATTCTTCAAAAGTGATTCTCTACATTGATAAAACAATATTTTAGTAGTTTCACCTGCAACCTTTCACTGCGCAGCAATATAATGCAATCTAAAGAAACACACTCCCCATTAAAAATAAAACTAATCGTACCGCTCTGAAATCATGATCTCGGCTTCTTTCAATAGGTTCGCAAATAATTATAGAATGCACATTCATTATTTCACCCGCAGCGTACTCCCACCACCACCACCGTC
This sequence comes from Torymus auratus, assembly GCA_900474315.1. Classification (NCBI taxonomy): domain Eukaryota; kingdom Metazoa; phylum Arthropoda; class Insecta; order Hymenoptera; family Torymidae; genus Torymus; species Torymus auratus. The sequence continues at coordinate 19,290 of UXGD01002391.1, read as the reverse complement.
ACAATCGATTCCCTCTCATCTCCCACGCTCGTAATCTGCAGACGCGCTCGAATGATAAAAGTCATCGAGAATAGGCGGATGCGGAATAGGCGAACTCGAGAGAAAACCTCTCGCTGCCTTATATTCTTGCAATGTGTCGCGGGAGGAGGAGTGAAAATGCCTATATAGAGAAAGGTAGAAACCGATCGATCGTCATTCGCGGAAATCAAGAGGCGAAATCGGATTTTCCGATCGAGCGCCAGGGAGTAGACTGCCGTATAGCAATCGAAGAAATGCCGCGCTTAGATTCTGACGCTGCTGCCGGGAGCGAAGACTGGCGCTGGCTTAGCTATCGCGCCAAGCTGCGGGGGTTGCTCGAGGAGAAAATTCGGCTAAAGCCGTGTATCTTCCTTCGATCTATTGGCATGTAAAGACACGCGAACACGCGCTCCAGACACATTTTTTCCTCGAATGAAATCCGACTGAATACTGTCAGATTTAACGTCTATCCTGAAATTGATTAAAGATGAAAGTGCATTTATCGGCTCGATTTCAGCTTTTCAAATTATCGTAGAATTATTAAAATTTTATGTATTCTTCCTCACTTTCTGACAAGTTGCTTTTTTTTAAATGTTCATTATACCTCTTGCGTTTATGTGTTCCCTTATTATAATCTGTTAAGATACCAGTAATTTATTTAGATATATATGCATATGCACTAATAAAAAAAATGAATTACATCAATAGAATTGTGTAGAGCAAAAAATAAAAAAATTGATAGAACTCTGCGATCTGCTGAGGAAAAAGTGCAGAAATAAATTTCCAAAAACACGCGCTGAAAGCCGATAAGTATCTTTAGCTGGTCTCGCACAAAGCCTCGCGGTGGCATTCATCCTGTTCTAGAGCCTCCATAACCGGCAGGACTGGCGGGCCGCGCGCATTCGAAAGAAGCGACGGCACAAGAGCTCTCTATATAGGCCAGCTCCCGAGGAGGATAAATAATTCGGCGGTCGAGCAATTAAAACGCGGGGGGGATAAAAGGGACGCGAAGGATCTGCACGCCGGAATTTCCGGGGAGAGGGCGAACAAAGGCTACTACCGCCGCCGACCTATCGGGAAGAGAGAAGTGCGGGGAAATCGACGTTTGAGAGGAGAAAATAGAAGCCGCGAGAGGGCGAAAGAGGAATCGCTAAGTCGCCAACGATGTCAGCGTCGGACGGATTTTGCAGGAGCTCGAGGGATTACCTCGTCGACTTGTGTTCTTTGCCGCAGACTGGCCCCCTTTCCTCTACTTTCGTCTTGTCGATGCATTGTTAATTTTTCGTAATGCGATTGCATGTCTTTACTTAGTCCTCGGCTCTAGAATATTAAGTACTGTCTACTTTTGGAGCTGCATAAGTAAAGTTTCAAAATTATAGGTTAAATGAAAACTATAAAAGTAAGGGTAAATATACAACAATTTTGATGTTACACTGTAAAAAATGTAAAAATAAACATAAATATAGATCAATAACATATTTGATAAACAATCTATTGTTTATGAAAGAAGTTATAGACGAACAAATTAATACAATACATAACAAACGGAATGGTATCACCATCTGGAAGTGAGGCAAATTCCAACCGTCGATTTTCTCATGCACTTGCATTAACGAAGCGGTGTTTTGAAAACACGCTACATCGGGGGCTGAAAGGCGAAAGAGCTCCGCCTTTTTACAAGGCCGCAATGAAAGATCGCGATAGCAACTGTAGGCATGAAAATAATAAATCTGCGCGAAAATAAAGAAAATATCCGCCGCAGGACGCGACGATGAATAGCCCAAGAATCGCGCGACTAGTTCAGGGAAAAACAGGGAAAGTCACATTCTCCTCCACCGCTACGCCTTTTTTGTCGACGACATCGGCTACACGCTAGGCAGTAACAGCTGCTGCTGCAGGGACGAAACCGGCTTTTGTTTCCACGAGAGCTCGCGCACGCGTCAGTTTTATCGGTTTCGGGTCGCGCTGCTTTTGTGCGTCCGCATTTGTGAAATGTAGCAGGAAAGAGAGAAAGAGAAGGGGAGGAGTGCCGAGGAGTTTGCGTGTTTTCCCGCAAGCGTCGGATTTATGCGGAGGCACTTGTCAAACGTGAATTTATTTACTCGCCTCGCTGCGACTCGGCCTGCGTTGTTCGGTCGTGGTTTTGACGTTTATCAACTTTTTTTTTGTTATGGATTTTTTCGAAGCGATGATATTTCGTATCAGATTTTTCGAAAAACTCGTAAATTATTAAGAGCAAATTCTGAAACTTAAAAATTATTTATTTGTTGATTGCAAACTGTAGCAGCCCAATCATAGTTAGTAACTTAATATTCCGATTGCACTTGAAATACACTTGTTATCTAGAAAAACTCCAATACTAAGTGTTTTAATTCATTCGTTAAAAGCCTAGTAAATCTTTTAAGACATCATTGTAACTCTGAGATGACCATATAAAGCTCGTGAAAAATTGAAATGCCTCGCAATAAAACTTTATATGAGAATTGTAAAAGCTGTTACAGAAATAGCATTTTTTCTACAAGATACTGCAATTTTACAAACGTCACAATTTATTATCTAGAAATGTTTCCATTGTACAAGATAATATAAATAATCTTCAATTTTAAATTAAAAGACTTATTTTCTGATTCAGAAACCTTAAAATGGCCTCCGTACATTTCGCTGTACGGAGTAACTAAGTTTCTACAAGCTGTATTGTAGTTACGGAGCTCATAACATAACATTACCATTTCAAACGAACACGATCATCATGCCAACATCAACGCCAGTCGGTATTAGCGCAAATAAACAAGACATCGTCCGCGAAGGATCGTGGCAGAATCCCGCAGCAGTTTCGCGCGTATAGTGAATATCTACACACTAACCTAGATTCCGGTGCGGCGCGGCTGACGCGAGCCAGACCGACATCACTGCGTCCGACGCGACCGCTTCCTTTTCACTTAAAGGGCGACGCGCGCGCGCGGTATACTCGATATAGAGGCAGCGCACTGTACGTGTGCTATATACAGACTTATACAGCGTGAGCGTAACTTGTCGGAAAAAGTTGCTGTCGATTCCCTTTTTTTCGACACCGAAGAACAGAGAAGGAGAGAGTTCGGATTGAACGCTATGGAGAGCATGAATGTTGATCGTATGGATGAGCTTGATTGAATAATTTAAATTATTCATCACGTATATATAACTATATTTTTTACTGTTCTACATATCACGGAATACAAAATTCAATAATCGTACACGGAAAAAAAGGCGGAAGAAAAGTTTGTCTACTGGATAAAGCCAACTGTACGTATTTGAAATAATAATAAAAAAAAACCATCTTCATTCATTTTGCAGTAAGCACTAGGGGAAACATCTCGTAGAACTTTCATTCAAATCCATGAATATTTTATGCTGAAGAAGTTTTTTCAAATATGACCTTATTTTTAGAAATCGCAAAGCTATAACTCGGTCAAAACTGTATGCATTAAGCGCGGGGCTCCAACTTTGCGAAACTTTCAATAAGATTCTTTCAAATTTTAAAAATAATTATATTTCTCCTTCCTGTAACCGTCATGCTCAGCATTGACACAAACTATTTCAATATTTTAGCCTTTTTATCCTCCCTCCCACGCTTTCTCAAACTAGTTTAAAGAAATGCTGTGTGGTTTACTCTAACTTGTATTTGAGAGGCAAGAAAGATAATAACGATAAAATAAGTTAAGAAGTATAATATACATTTCGAGAAATTCTCGAGGTATAGTATAGAAATTAGGTCAGCCACTTGCCGAAGCCCCAGAGATAGAGAGCCAGAAACTGTCCTCGGGCGAAAAGTGGCCCATAATCGTTAATAATAATGAACGGCTAACACGGCCATAAATAAACGAAAATCCTGCCGAACGCGACACGCACACGTGACCGCACGCACGTGCCGATTGAGACGTAATACTGTGAATCTCCGCAGCGACACGTGAGCCGGGGGGCGCGAGCGTTAACGATTTCAGGAAGAGAAGAAAAAAAAACTCGAGTCGCGGTTGTTTTTCCCTCTCTTTCGCTTACTCACTCCGACCATTCCCCGTTCTCCTGATGATATCGAAATTGCGATGTAATAATCTGGCCCGGAGCCTCCGGAGAAGCTAATAGGTGAGATTAACTTTCCCTCCGACGGCGAGGAGGAGGACGACGACGTATTAGGGGGCCGATATCTTCCCCAGGCAGTTCTGCGATCAAGCGTGTCGCCATCGTTCGTACGTACACCCCCGCGCCGCGCGCGACACACGGAAAACTTCGATTGCGTCGAGACTAATCGACGCTGGCCTAATTAAATCTGACGGCTAAAATATCACCGGTTTCTGGCGATTTATCGCTCTGGCTGATTGGAACGGAAGCGGTGAATGTTCCGTTTCCGGCTACCTTGTTTTTCTTTCTTTCTCAAAGGCGGTAGAGTTTTTAATCTGTAAGTGGTTTATTTATTGATGCTTCCGATTGGTGAAGAGATTCATGTCTATAAAGTGAATTCTGTGTACAACAATTTCGCAAAATCAGTGTTATTAGACGTGTTCTTGGTGAGGAAAGATTGGCGAAAAATTACGACTGCAAAGTTTACGCAATAATTTAATACAGAGCGATTTACGACGTGATTATGAATCTAGTTTCGAGCCAAAGATTCATAGTTGCAATTCGAAGACACATGGCAGATTCCCCGAGAAACAATTTCTCGCTCGGTTTCTCCGCAATGAGTCAAGAGCAAACATTTGCTAATATATCCCAGTATGACTTTGTAAGTCTTTTCAAGTTCACAAATAATACTCGCTCGTGCGTCAGTCTTATTATCTTATTATGCTGTGTGTATTAATAAACGATGCATTTCTATTGCCCTTTTATAAAAAAAAACTCTTTAAGTATATAAAATTTAATGTTTTACTTTAAGGTATTGAAAATAAAGACGTAGCATATTTGACAAGACCTTGAAGAATGTGGAAATACAACTTCCTATCAGGTTTATTTTTAAGAAATAGTTGAAGTGTGCAATTTTCTATTTAAATAAAAGCTAAGAGCACTTCACCTGAGAAATCATCCTCTTGACCAGCCTACAAATTCCAATTCCAACTGTCACACAGCCTTGCTTAATTTCTGCCAGACTCCATAGTTTTTCGCAAAAGGGGCACACACGCGCACCCGCGCTTTATTTTTGAATTCCTTTTCCAGCGTTTTTCTTATAATATAAGAGCACTAGAGCCTCCGGCGTTCCAGACCCTCGCTCTCTTTTATTTTCTTCTCGGAGGGAGAAACAAGCGCCAAGTTTTCGACTTCCGTCATCCTCCGCGCATGGACTTGAAAGTTTTCAACGAACCGAATGCCCAGCGACGACGAATCAGCCTTGGAATCTTAAATAAGGTGATTTTCATACATAGAAAATGACATCACATGGAAAAAGGATGGAGAGGCGAAGAAGCGTGAGAAGTTTAATAAGTAAACGTTCAGAAGATAGATGAATTTTGATGAAAGTCGGTTTGAAAAAATATCAAAATTAGATTTGGAGTTTGTGCAAATTTGCAATTTGAATAGAAGGTATTACTAGTTTAGATTGTGGATGTTACTTCCATTGATCTTAATTTTATTTTATTTATTATATATAATCGTAAAATCCTATATCTGACGGCTTAGGACTTGGCAATCTGAACACTTACATACTTTGGGTTACATAGATTATTTTTATTTTACATAATGAATCCTTTCAAATAAAAATTAAAAAATATAACCTTTTTTATTTATTAAAAAGAATCAACTTCTTATATTTAGTTTTTTAAAGTACAAGGTAAAATTTTAAATTTCAAATGCCCGCGCTATATCACCATCTTGTATTCAACAACCAATCAATCAGTCTCATTGTGATGACAGATTTCATTCATAAAGTTTTTGAGAGACGACTACACGCTTTCTCTTCTCTCATTGAGCCAATACATATTCATTCTTTTCTCATTACCTATAATCTGAACCTAGCCAATATAATTCAATGTTTTCCTTTTGAACCTTTGATTAGATACTAAACCATTATTATCATTAAGGTTTAATATCTATTACAAGTTTTTGACATATCTATTTTTACTTTTCTTTCATTCCTATATCTTTTTCAATCAGTTTATCATAAAATATACTATAAAACTGTACCATCATCGTTTGTCAGTTCTTCTCTAACGTAGTGATTAGTGTAGTCATTCTCTGCAGTCCCAACACTCACTTTAAATATTTTCTTCAGATGCATAAAACGAAATTGAATAAATAAATAAACCTCTTTTAATCACCTTTCTGACTGAAAATGGTAAAGGTTTATTACCTCTATTGGATATTTATTGAAAAATGAATATTTACAAAGATTTTCGTTTATATTAGGGGAGAGAAAAGATGAAATTGTTGTTTGCGTCCACAACAAAATGTAGTTTTCATACTAAGTAATCCAACGCCCTTCGCATTCTGAGAAAGATTAGAAGAGCCCCTAAGAAATACATGTTCATTATTCCCTCTTCGCACGCACTTATCTAAATGTACAAGGGGCGAATTGATTGCTTGCTCATTAAGAAATAAAGCCGAGTCTCATTAGTTATGCACTCGAGTGACTATTGACCTTTTTTATTATTCCGAAAAAATACATGAGCAATATATCACGATCGGTATTAATTAACGTAAATCCAGAAAAATACTTTTTTTTTTCTCTCGGAATGACGCGCAAGTTTTACCGTTGAGTGAGCTAGAAGTTACGATGAAAGCATTTTACTGCCCTTTACAAATTGCCAAGCAATAAAATTTATTGATCATAAACCTTGGTCACCTGAATTCAGATAAGAAGAAGCCTTCAAGTAGAAACAAAAACATATCCAACAAATTAAAGTTATTTATTAGAAAACATTTATAGCCAACTACTGAAACTAGTAAGCTAATCCAATTTTTAAAGCGGAGTAATAACTCACGACCAATTCTTTCTTTTAGATTACCGAGTATTACCATTATCATTATGATGCATATACATCAGTTCCTTAAAAAGAGTAAAAGTTTTTTAATAATTAGCGGTTCGACATCAAGTGTCCATGATGGAATTTCGGAAAAAAAGGGAAAAGAGCAAACGCACAAAATAATTGGTAGAACGGCCGGGGGATTGAGGGATGCATTTTTCGCCGGACCGAGGTAAACGAATGCGCTATGCGCTCGCGTAGCGTGCGGTAAAACTGCAAACTGATTAAATGGAATGACAGTTGCAAAATGGGGCGCGGCGTTTCCATTGTGGTCTTGCAGGGAGATAAATCAAATGAATGGAACAACTGATGAGAAGCCGATACATAAAAATCGATGCCACTCGCCGTCTCTCCAGGCTACGCTAGCGCCATCCTGTATATGTCAATAAACTTAGAAACACAGAGTGCAGTCATGATGCGGCTTAAAGTCGAACTGTAATCACTTAGACATTAGATCCAGCTGGCTGCGCCGTTGCATTCCACATTCCGTATATTGGAAATAAAATTAAATGGGCATTATTTTAAAACTAAATATAGTCGTTATTTACGCTTGCTATATTGATCTTTGTCTGCATATTGTTTAAATCTTTTACATAAAAATCATTTTTTGCTTATGTACTACTGATTATAAAGCATACAAAGTATACGTTCAAAATTTAATCTATTCCCGTATTAAACTCATAAGGACTCACGTTTTAGAAAAAGAGCTTGTTGAAAGTAAAATTATATGCACATTAAGGGAACACACTCGGTTTCCAAGACTCCCGTTTTAATATAAATAATTATACAAATAAAAATTATACTTTTGTTAACAATAACAACAATAGATATATTTATTCAATGAAATACAATCATTACGAAAACAAATTACAGAGTTACAATGAGTTTACAAAAAGAGTTAGAGTGAATTTACAAGTGTAGCGTATGCAGAAATGCTCGCGGGGTGAAGCTTTACAATATAACTTAAATACTGTTAGATGAGATAGATAGGTGTAAATAAACGGCTAGTGGTCGAAAGGGTATGGAGTGGGTCAGGCATTTGATTAAAAAAAAAGGGTCAAATATTTGGGTAGCAAAGCTAACCTAAAGCGTCGAATTCCTAAGTAATAAAATGACCCTCCAATGTTACTCGACCGGCAGCGGCGGCAATTTACAAAATACGTGGATTACGTAACAGAGCTTATTGCGAAAAAATAAAGAATGTTAAATTTCATTTTATGTATTAAATCTTCTCTGGAGGATCCATGAAAATTCTTTCAGAAAAAGACCGAATTTTCTGTTTTTTGCTACAAAAAATTATCTAAAAATACGTCAGCCGCGGCATTTTTACGTTTCCTTTTTATGGCATACTTACCATTTTTCTCATTTGATTTAATTTGCAGCTGTCTTTGAAAATTAAGTAAATTTTCATGGTACGTTAAAATTGAAACTGAAATAAAACTAAAAGAAAAAGCTTAAAATTCTAGGTAGAAAAACATGAAGCGAAATAAACGAATAATAAATATTTACTCTTGGCTTGAAACCCCAGGCTCTCTTCGGTAGAGCTTTTTTTCTGAAAATACTAGAAGACGTAGAATCTACAAAACAGCCGCAAACACTCCGAGACAATCCAGCATGCACTCGACCTCCGAAAAAAAAAATGGGGCAAACGCTTTCGACTGCGGCGTGCGCGCGAATCGCCACCGCCGCACGCAAAAGAGATCGGGCACGAGGGAGCGGCCAAAAAAAGCAACAGCTCCCTGCCCCTCTCCCTCTCATCGAGAGCAGAAGAAGAAGAAGCAACCCTTAGCTTTCATACGCTCGGTATATATAGGTACACAAGAGGATAGCCCGTCCGCGAAAGTTTGAGGAAAAGCTCGAGGGGCCCCGGCAATTACAGTTTCTTCCATTACCCCAAGCGTGAGCGCGGAATAAGGTCCGGCCTATTTCTCAGACGACGGAGGCGCGTCGGGCATTTCTGAAAGGACGCGAGAGCACGATGGCCTTAATATCACTTTCAGCAATGGCCGCGTCCCTCGCGAGATAGAGCGCAGAGAGACAGCCACCCGCCCCCAGCCTCACGCGCGGCTGCGAGGAAAAAGCGACGGTCATTTATTTGATTTAACCGACTCGTGTGCGCCCTTTCTCTCTCTCTCGTGCTTTTTCCCGTGGCTTTTCAGCGCGGCGAACTTTTCGCCGCTGAGGGGCGGGCTTACAGAGCGACGCGGACAAATGATGCGTTTTTGAAGCCCAGTGCCGGGGGCGCCGCTTTCTTTTGCTCCGAAGCATTGTTTCGCGAGAAGTTTCTCCTGTTGCGGGGGCGGCGAGGTGAAAAACCGAGCTGGCTAATTAATAAAACGGATAAGAGTTAATTGCTTCGGAGCTTTCTCATGCGTCTTCAGACATAGCTCTGATCATTACAATTAGAATGGGGATTTTGCCTTCATTTTTTGTATCGCAAGACGCTAATAAATGTTCTTCCCAATAAAGTACGGAACGATTGTTCTTGTTTAAAATTCCTATTTGAACGATAAATTCTGTAAGAAGCAAAGCAGGGATAACATGTTTCGACTTGTTAAATGCTTAAAGAACCACGAGACGTGTAAAAGTCGTAATCGAACGCTAACTCGGCTCATGTTTAATGCGCCGAGGCTTTGCGTGTGGCTATCATGTCAATAACTAAACAGGACATCGTACAACACGTACGCACTCACCATTTTTGCAGGGGAGCTCGGTCATCACCGTCACACACCGAACTGTTGCTGCACCGCTTCTCTCCCTCCTGCAACATGAAAAATAAATGCACTTTATTGCGACGTTCGAGTATCGGAGGGTAGGATGATGCTGGTATGGGGGAAAGTTTTATAACTTAATTTCACGCCATTTCCACGCTCGGGTACCACTTTGTCGCCGCCGCGGTGGGCCATAACGCGAAAACGCGCGCACGAGAGAGAAAGGCCCGGTCTGCACTAACTCGCACGCATGTAAATTTTCCCGGCGCCTCGTCCACTATCCCCCAGCCGAGTTGGCCCTCGGGAGGAAGGGTCGGAATTCTCCTCTCTCTCTCTCTCGTCGGAATTTATGCACCGTACGGGTGATACGTCTCACTTTTGGCCTGATCCTGCTTTATTTATATGTCGGATTATGCACCGCTTGCCTCTCGCTCCTGCACGAGGTTCGGAGGCGGCGAGGAACAAGTGAGATCGTAAAACCCATAGCTTCATTTTGATCCTGATCGCAGGCACTCTGACATCCCCCTTTTGGCCTATCTTATATTAAAAAGATATTCGCTTGTTGAGACGGATTGTTAGGGAGACAATAATTTTACACGTGCTTCAGTTGTATCAAACGGGTTTTGGATGTATTAAAAACAATATTTAGTATTACTTTAGCTTTTCTGTCGAGAATTACAAAAGGGAGAGAAAATACCTGAAAACAATTGAAAGATATGAAAGTTTTTAATACTTGCCAGTTTTATTTGTAGATTTCATTCAAGTTTTTCACATTGTAAAATTAAAAGATTTTTAACCCGAATGATGTGTAACTAAAAAATGTTTCCGTTTCAAATACTTAATTATGGCGGATGAAGCTTTGATACAATAAGTCTCAAGTACGATTCTGCAATTTTCTAAGATGGTTTCATACAAATTAACTTTGTTGAAAAAAAGTTACTTATTACCTATAGGTACGATTAGGTAAGGTTGCGATGGGCTTGTCAAAATATGGTTTCAAAAAATATCATAAAATTATTTCACTCATAACTTAGATTCAGACAAGATGTTGATTTCACGGTTTTATTTTCATTTATAATTACGTATATCGCTATAAAAAAACAAAACGACGCAAGTAAATAGTTGAGGGATCATAAAATCAATTTACTGCTTGCTTACTTATAAGTTGAAGTTATTACTTATGCAATAAGTACTATTCTACTTTACCTAATCCGAAAGGTATAAGTGGCCTCTTTAATATAAGTTAAAGATATTAACTGAGAGAAAATTTTTACAACAATTTAAATGCAGTATGTACGTTTGTTTTATGTAGTAGGCGTCACATTGATTCATAATAGTATAAATGAAAACAATTCACAGCTTGAAGCATTTGGCCTTATTTATTATACACTGAAGTAAAATACTTAAATAACATTTTTCATATATGATTTCGATTAAATATTACAAAATTAATAATATCTTAGTGCTCACAACATTTTCACCTTACACATTCATAAGAGAAAAGAGATCATTCACATCGTAGTATCAAACTATGGAAAATTGTTTGCAACTATAATAAAAAAAAACTATAATAATAAATATCTAATTCCATAAAAATATCCTATCAGTATTCCTAATAAGTCTCTCATAATTTATTTTTGAATGCTCAAGAAGATAGAAGTAACACTTCACGCCCTGCATAATTCAACGCAATACCGCCGGGCTCTAAATAAACACGCTTCAGAAAAACCATTTGATTTCGCTATTAGCATTTAATATAAAAATCTACAAGAGCTGTAACGCTGATCGTAACGCTCTACCTGCATCATAATTACTTTTCAAATAATACACGCATAATAAGCTCAATTTTGTATCAAAATGATACATCTTAACAATTCATGTGTATTATAAACTCAAACTTACGTATTGACTTCTTCACCCTTTAGATTGTTTTAAAGACCTATTCTATGCACACTAATATTAAAAGCATCTATAAGTTCCCGCGCAAAAATCGAAACCGTTGGATCTATTGCGGCGCCATATAGCGCCGAAATTGCGCTAGCATAGCGCTATATTGGCGTAATACCGTAATTTACTATAGCGCCAATATAGCGCTATGGAAATATTAAAAATAATGCGCTATATTGCGCTAGCGCAACCATAGCGCCGACGAATCACCGCAATTTCGGCGGTATATAGCGCCGCAATAGATCCAAAGGTTACGATTTTTCCGCGGGTTACCTCAGAAGTCTCCCAACACTTATAACGTTCAAACAGCATGGCAACATTCGTTCTGCAGAAAGTGCAGAAACGCAATCAACGCGCAATTATCAAGCAAACTTCTCTCTCCGTCTTTTTCTCTTCGTGAGCCGTCGCACGAGAAGGCGCCGTGCACAGTACGAGGGCGGGTCGAAAAAAGAGCGCGAGCCCTTTATGAGCAGGTGAGATTGCGCGGCAACATAGGAAGGGGGTCAGCCCTGAGGGCAGCGAGCTGCCGGCTCCCCTGGTCAATGCACCTTCTAATAACAACTGACGTGCCTCCATACTTCACTATACCGAGCAGCCGCGCACGCCAGCCCGACCGAACGCGGGAGGCGCATGCAGGCATAATCGGCCTGTATCAATCTTCGCGTTAATAGCCGCGCCTGTACTGACCGACCGGCGAAGGAGCTTGCTCATGCTCCCTCTCCCTTTATCTCTCTGCATGGCGCGTGCGGACGGCTCGCGATGAAAAAGCCGAGATAAAGAAGTTATAATAACGGCTTATCAACGCCTTAAGAGGCTTGTGAGGCATTAGGCGGGGACACGAGTGCCAGTGCAGAGCCGCTAACTCGCCTGGACACTTTAAGGCTGTTTTAAATCACTCGCGCCGCGCAATTAAGCCCCTCTTATCACACTTTTATTTCGGCCCCGCGACTGGTTGCGCTTCTATGGGATTCTCCCCGCCCTGCATTGATGGAAATTTACGAGATGATCTTCGTTATGGTTACTTTGGTGCTTTTTATCGAATGGAGGCTTATAACTTTGAAAAGGTTCTCGATGATGTTATTTATTTATTTCGAAGGAGATAAAATGTTTCATACGTGTTCTACACGATTGTAGTTGATTACATGGATTCGCAGAAAATATGATCCTCAGAAAAAGACTACCAAATCCAAACAGTATTCCTTTCATAGCCACTTTACGTAGAAAAATTTAAATCGAATAATTTAATAGCTTGCGTATAATCATATTGTGCTGTACGTATTTCAGTCATTCTCATTAGGTTTATTGGGACGTGACAGTGATTTAGTATGGCTCGAAGATCTTAACATTCGATATACAAGTAGTTAATGTAGCAATAAGGGATAGCTGTAATAACATTATGCTTTGCCCATCAAGGTTTTGTGTAGGTACCTTTTTCCAGGGCAGAGTTAATTATACCTTGAGTATATCAATAGACTTGAATAACAAAACATCTGTACGTCTAAGTCAAAATTCCACGCTCACGGCAAAGTCGTTAATGCGGATTAGCCAGTACGTGTACTTTCCTAATAAGTCGTTGTAAACTCTCCACTCACACTGTATTAGACGGGTGTATAACGTGAGGGAGAGGAGCCTGTAACCCTTGGCTGTGTCCGTTACCGCTGCCACCTACGTCGTTTCTCGAGCAAATGGCCGGGAGCATAATTGTCGGATATTAGATTAAAATGCAAATTGACACCAGCAGCAGCAGCAGCACTGCAGCGTCGGCTCGACCTAGACTTGTCGCTTCTTCTCCTTTTGCTTATCCTCAGGACTCCCGGCCGGGGCTAGTTGCTGCGCGCACCCGCATCCTTCCAATTTGCATGTTTCGGATTTCATATATAAATCTAGTTACCGAGGCATTCTACGCTTTTTCAACTACCTCGTCTCGATTCCCTGCCTCCGCCGTGTACAATTAAGGTGTTTGCATAGCAAGACTTCTTAGAAAAACATTATTTTTTTAGTTTTTGAAATTTAACTTTATTGACGTATTACAATATGTTTGAATTTTAAGTTTAGGTAGTAAAAAATCTATAAAGCTATATAAAATTTAAAATATTATATTTCAAAACATTTTCAAAACTCCGATACCAAAAAATATTTCAGAAAAAGAAAAAAGTATGAATAATTCCGTCTCTTTTTCTCATTTCTCTCTGTAGTTTTTTTTTGCGCAGCAATCGATTGGTATTCTCACGCGGCGCGACGACATGTGCCCCACACAACCGAATCTCCATAAGACCATATTCTTTCCATATACAGACGACAACGACGCTACCTTCTCAATGTCTTCACCAAAACCAATATTTTCACAATCGTGCATCCACTTCCGCTCCGACACTGACGCCGAATCCTGTGATTGCTCGCCATAGCGCTGTACAACAAACTGGATTTGTCAAGGGGGAATGGAAAAGCTCCAACGACGGCTTTTTTTAGTGCCGGGAGACGGAGATGCTCGTATGCTGCGCTACTGTTATGCGCGCGGGTATAAATTCATGTTTACGAGGGCCATTTATCGTTCGTTATTAATCTCTAATGCGATGATTATAAATCTCACGTCGTTTGCTCGAGGCGGCGTTACGGCTTTATGGAAGTTTTTCGTATTAGTTGCTGGAGCTATCTTGAGTTTAGTTTGCTATAACCTGCCGGTACGAGGCAGCATTAAAAGAGCAGAAATAAATTATCGCTGTTAAATAACTTAGCTTTAAAACTGTTTTTATAAATAATAATAGATATATAAAGATTTAAAGAAAAGTTATTGCAACGGCACGATCATCGCTACGTGTAATAGCAACATTATATTGTTTTGGACGTCGTGACCGACCGCCCGCGCCGTGCGGTAAAAACTCTTACTACCCTTTAAATGGAGACATCAAGCAAATCGTTTTCCCAGAAAAAAGATGTAGAAAGAAGGGACAAAAGCAGTCGAGTAAAATGGTCCGGCGTTTCAAGAGCAAATTTTCTAGTTAATTACACGCGAGTGTGAACTGAATTCCCGCGGTCAGTCGAGTAAACCATTGCTGTGCAAGTGATTAATTTTCTCATAGGCTTTAGAATATATGTTCCATTAACATAATTATTCTGCATTTCAAATCTAATTTTTGATTAACTATTATAAATTTAGTTTTGAAATTCTTCGTGGATTGAGCGTATTTTAATTGCCGTCATCGCGATAGGACTGATTGCGAAAAATACAGTTGTTTTAAATACGTTTGCAATCATAGCTTGACTTATAATTTTGATGTACGCTCTGATTTACTATTCCGTAAACGATACTATTTTTCAATAACTTTATTTATCGGTCATTCTGAAAATATAAAACAAATTTTCTCAATTTAATATAACACAGTCAAAAACAAGAAAGTTGCTCCCTTTTTGAATTTAGAATTCGAAGTATAAACAGTATTCTTTTTTATTTTCTGCGTAAAAAAACATTATTATTTTTATTTTTTACATTAAAATTATTTCATCCCAAGAAACATAAAGCTTCGTATTACAATATATAATCCTTCCGCTTAAAGTTGATGGAATACATATAACAGGGTAGCCTGCCGAGCGAAGTCCACCTATACCAGCGGCGCCGGAGATGGCACTGTACATGTTTAAATTAGCTTCTTTTAATTAAGTTCGAAAATCGATTCCGAAGCGTCACTCGCCTCTTCCTTTATATACTTCACTACGAGCGCTCCTATAAAAGACGCTAGCATCTATTTCACTTACCGTACGTGAATCCGACTCACGCGCGCGCGTTAATCAGTTGATTAGTCGCTAATCACGATTAATCCACCATCTTGTCCATTGTTTTGCGCTCGTGTTAGCTGCTGCGCGGCCGCGGAAAGGGAAAAGGAGCGAGATATCGGGATAACGATGATGAATGCAGTGTGTTTAGGTCGACACTGCCGCAGCCACCGCAATTGATCTGACGTTTCTGGGCCGTGTGCGCGCGTTTTCACCCCGTACACAGAGGGAGACAGAAAGAGATATGCACACGCATTACATAGCGACAGATTTTCTGTCAAAATTAAGGCGACACTCTTATTTGCGACAAAATATAAGCAGAGATATTTCCAGAAAAACCATTTGAGCATATTGTAACGTATTGATGATGTGATGTTACGGATATCATTTTAAAACACTAATAATTAAATGTAGATAACAAATTTAACATAAGAGAACCTTTTGTAAAACTAAGCTTCAAACAAGAATATAACCATTTGTAAATAAAACCATTTAATAAAACCATATTTTTCCATTTTTACAACAAAATGTCGGATCAAATCTTGATTTTTCTACTCAGTTTACTAAATTATTTTACGCGTACTTTTATCAGCTGCCTTTAACTTTCATATTTTGCAAAAGTTTAAACAATGGGTTTTCTTTTGTAGGTCTGTTTACGTCTAACTATATCTACCTATTATAATATTTATAAATTTGTATCCTATTTTCATAAATATTATTAAATTATTTGGACCATGCATGATTTTTATCAATAGCATGGTCAACTGGATTTTTGTAAAAAAAAACCTGATAATTCCTGGAATAATATGCTTCTTAAATAAAAAATTTATTTAGACTATAAATATAAAAAGTATGAAGCTTTTTTTAATGAAGTTGATGTTAACACTTCAAACTCATGTTTCTCCTTATTTTATTATGGTAATATTTTAGAGCACTTATCGCGGGATATTTTTTAAATTTCGGGTACTTCAAGAACAAAATTATCCTTGTAAGAGCTAAAGCTGGCTAACTGTACACTTAGCGTGTGTAGCTCTTACTCTTGTATACAAATTAACAAGTGAAAATGATCCGGAAAATTTTAAAATAATTTATAAGTCATATTTTTCACATTTTTTAGCTACTTATATGTCTAATTAAGCTTTTACATAAAGTAAGAAATGTGTACGTGGTTAAATTGGCGTATGGTCGAATTACCTTAAGTTATCTTATATAATACTTATAAATTTATATGAATCCTTATAGTATAAGTCTAAAAAACTTTAGATAAATACGAAAAAAATTCAATTTTATTTATAACTTTTATCACTTGAAAACTTTCTTTTATACATTTGAAGGAATTATTAACAAGAACTACCGTTCAATCCTACTAGTTCAAAAGTTCAATAAGATATTTTTTGGTCTTATTGTACAAGTGCTTGGATCGTAAGAAATCCGCAATGCGGAAAAACGCTAAAGATAAATACAAAAAATCAAAGTCGCAGAAACAAAGGTTCTTTTATTTTTAATAACTTTATATATCGGCATGAAATCTATGAATTAAATTAAAAATCTATTTAACCGTTGGAATATTGTAATTTTTCTTAGAAATAAAGTATTTTTACACGAAATTCATGTGTTTATGAAAATAACATCTCTTAAACAGTCTTTAAGATGGTTTGCTGGCCTTATAAAAGAAGCCAGTCCGATACTTCAAAGGATTAATACTGCAAAAAGAAAAGCTACATCTCTGGTAGAAATGTTAACCAGAAACTAGCTATTTTTCATAATTATGTACCAATCCGAAATAAATGATGGTATTTACACTTCATAAAATATTTATTTCAAGTGATAGTAAAACTTTTCGAATGAATTATATTATTTTTATATTATGTTTTTGCTAAAAATTCTTCTTTTTAATTAACACGTTAGCTATTAGCTATAAAATATATCAATTTTCTACCAGGGCAGTTTTATTCTATATCTAGTAGTAGTGGCTATTAGATACGGAGATTGCATAGAGAACTCCATAACTGATAAATGTCACTTAAAAACTCATACTTTTTAATGAAATGCATTAGTCAATGAATTTTAACATTACCTATAGGAACATTCTGTCTAAACACTGAATAAAATGTTAAAAAATATACGACAACGGAACACGTCCCATGGAGCCGAAATCTCTAGTCTGCTCTAACCCGAGAGCTAGCATATTGCAATGCTGTGACAATTATTGCAGGCTTCGTCACTGAATCGTCACGATCTTGAACGTCAACGGTGACTGAAATATAATTAGATTTGGAATTCATAATTTTAACAAATTTACTATATGGTTTTTGAAAACAAATAAAACTTGGAGTCTTAACAGAAGAAGAACTTACAATCTACCAGAAAGTAAACGAAAGTAAATTGAACAAAATTCAGATAGGTAGCCAAAAATCCATTACTTTCGAAAAATATGAGGCAATCGTGCCGTTGGAAATTGGCCCTGCCTTACCATGCAGAAGTGTTCCCCTCCATTTTAAAGTCATATTTCACCGAAGAGACACTTTCTTTCTATGTATAATTTTTATGATTTCTTAAGTGTATATAGTACTTGAGAGTGCGAATATGAAAAATGTGATTTAAAAAGCTCGAAATTTTAATTAAAATGATGTTTTTAATATGTTGAAGTTATAAATATAAAAAGGTATACATAAAGTATTATTTTCATCGTACTGTAACAAGATTAAAGAGTAGATGGAGAAAAGATTTGTATATTATAAAAAGTTGTGAATTAATAAAATTTGAGTTTGTCGATATAGGTTTGCTGAGATTACTAATTTGCGTTTCTTTTAGATTGTTTATTAATCCAATGTTTATTGATAATATACATGGAGATTTTTTAATGAAAAACTTGCTAGGTAATGATAGAACGTTTTAAAAATTTTTGCTAACCTTTCTCAAAATTTTCATGAATAAATGTTTTAAGTGCTAGTGACTACCGACACGTGGTGTACGACAACACTTGAATAAAAATGTTCGATCCGGACAATTATAGGTCAAACTTGGGGACTAACGGTGGATAGATGGGAGAACACTCAACATTTTTTGCAAATTGAAAATTTTCAAGATAGTACTGTCGGTACTTACAGGGTAGCAGATTTCATTTATGGGGTATACGCACGGACGTACACCCATCCTTGATGGATTCTTGCCGAACGTGCCTGCTCAGTTTTAAAATCCTTCAATCTCCATTGAACAATTCGAGTTTAACCCTTAACCTTAAATTGGAATCGACTAATAGGATTTCAGGATTTTGAAACTGAGCAGGTACATTCGACAAGAATCCATTAAGGATGAGTGTACAACAACATATAATACAACCACTGAGTAAATAACAGTCTCCGCGAGGGCGCGCCGACGGCGCTAAAGGGCGCGCGGCCACTACGTCTTTTTCGAAGTAGCTAGCACGTCAACATTACGCGCGTGAGCTAAATTCGCAGTATAGTAGCTGCGCTTTCTCCCTTTCAGCAAATTGCAACTGCAAGGACGATTGCAGTCGTATACATACGTCAGCGATTGCATCTCTTCGACTGAGAGGAATAAGGGGATAACTCGACCGCGCGCAAAAAAGGAGACCATTCAGGGGCTCTGTAGCTTTCCTTAATTTGCTCCACCTTTACTAAAATAAGGTAACTTGGGGTAATTCGGCCACCTTAAGCGGGATATTTTCTTTCTCCTACTGTAACTGCGTTGGGACAAAATTGTAAAAAAGACTTGAAAGTATACTAAATATACTACCCAGAAAAAATTTGGGAACGCCCCAAATGTGATATTGGATTTGTAGGGTGCAAAAGTGTAAAAATGTGCGTTTTGGCCGAATTACCTGACATGTCATC